>SKCR01046111.1:0-184646 GCA_019454045.1 Zanthoxylum bungeanum | reverse complement strand
CTTGGAACTAACTTTTTGATGAGATCATAAAAGAATATGATTTCATTCAAAACGAAGATGATTCTTGTGTTGGACAATTATGACCCATAGCGTCACTATTTGTACAGATCACGGTGTTGTTGTACAAATTAACTATGTGACAAAAGAGATTGCACTCTTATCATTTGTGATTAGATCACCTAGATATATAAATGATAGAAGGTCCCTGTGATTTGTTCCTGGATTGAGAATGATATAAGACAGTATCAGTTCACAAAGGATAAATCATTAAATATCCCTAGTCAGAGCATTATCGAGATTGGACATCGATGAATGCGTAAAAGACTAGTATTACACGTGTGCGCGTTGTGAGGGCACGACGACATAGTTCTCATTTATTTGGTATAGGATACTTATGCAAGTGTAATAGGCGGTTGTGTTTTACCGATGGTACGAGAAACAGCTTCGCTCTGGATTAGACCCCTCGGAATTCCATTGGTAGTATGACTATGTGTCTATGGAAATAAGAAATCAGGGTAGGTGTATTTGGTCTTAACCTGAGACTTGCACCGCTAATGCATACAACAATCAATATACTTTGGTTGAGGTCATCCAGGGCTTTAACCGGTTTCTGTGTACGCCAATTCTGGGTATATCGAGAATCGTAGTGTGTTGGGTGTGATGTCAAGACGGAAGTGTCACTCCATTCATATGGAGTTGATGATCGCGCAGGGATATAGAACTGGTTCTCCATATAAGGTTGCAACCGTCGGGATAATATGACTTGGTCATGATTATACGATATTAAAGAGACTAGTTGCTCGTAATCCGATATATGCTTCGTACGGGGCAGACACTGTACCAGCCCTAGGCCTCGCATGTGATCATCTGATACTGGACAGAAATACGCAATACTACATATACTATGCCTGATACATATCCTTTTTTCCTATAAGGATATTTCCGGAGAATTGGGGAGGCATGGCACTTTGCTAGAAGCCAACCTTATCTTGTAATTCGGTATAAACGTAGTACGAGGTACTTACGTGTTCAGATAGTCCGACGATCGAATTTACTGCCACATATCCGGGGATCTCATGGGTCGCTTCTCAAAGATTCACCGATGACGTATGACTCGTACTCTAAATTAATCTGGGATTAATAAGATGGGAGAGAAAATTAATCTGGGATTAATTGCGGAGATATTTTATCTGGGATAAAATATCAATTAAGAGAGAGACGGTTAATTTTGAATTAATCGAGAAATTAATATATTTGATATATTAAACGAAATTGGATTTCGACGCGGAATTAAAAATAGATTTTAATTCGAGCGAGTGAATTAATTTAGAATTAATTCGTTAGCGACGTGAATAGTTACTTCGCTAGGCGTAATCATTTAATTACGACGCAATAGAAAATTCGTTAATTTGGAATTAGCGAACCCGAGCCCGAGATTATTTGCGAGCGTATTCGCATTTCGAATTCGAGCGCGGCACGTCAAATCAAGCGTCAAATCGCTAGTCGCATCTAGTGGTCACATCAAGCCTCAAATCATTTGTCACTTTGAGTGATGTGACTTGACAACTTGATTGATAAATGTGACTTGATGGGAGTTGTTGAAAAGCTTTTAAAAGCTTGAGTGACATATATTATTATTATATGTTTGGTAATGTTAAATTGATTTTAGAAATCAATAACATATTACACATTTTCAACTTCTTCTCTCTCTTTCTTCTCATCATCATTCACGCCCAAGGGGCAGTAAACTTTCTGGTTTCTGGTTTGAAAAAAACGTGAATGAGGGAAGCAAGTGTGTTGGTTTTTGTGGCAAAAATCAAGAGAGCTAGCACTCCGAGAGACATGCGAATGTGATAGGGAAGTCCACCCATGAGCCGGGAACCATTCGACGAACCTTGGAGCTTGACGAATGACCAAAATAGAGGCCAAACCATTGAGCAAAAACATGCCACTGCTGAACCAGTTCAAGGCATAAAGATTTTGTTTTTGTTGCATCTGCGTCGTTCAACCGCTCGATGTAAGTATTCCGCGACTTCTCGATTGTATTCACACATGTGCATGCTTGATTTATGATCCTTGGGACCTTAGATAATATCCAACAATGGTATCGGAGCTTGGTTAAAAGCATGAAAATGGTTTAGGGCTTAAAATTGGGCAAACTTGATTTTGAGCATGATTAATGAAATTGGATGGATTAGTATGCTTAAATGTGTTTGAATTAAGGATTGATTGGATCAATTTGTTGAAATTTTGTTTGGAACAAATTTCCCCAAATTTTGGTGTGTTGTCCGAAACTTTAGAGCCCTATATATCTTAGGATTTTTGATTTTTGACAATTGGATATGTTGGAAATCATTCGGGAATATGATTTAATGTCGATTGTGGAATTTAATTGGATTGAAACCGAATCGGACAAAATTCCCCAAATTGACGAGAATGTAAGAGCATGTAATTGGGTTTGATTTTTGTTAATTTGTGTTGGACACTAATTGATGTAGATGAGCATGATTAATTAGCCTAATTTGTGTTTTGGAAATAATGATTTGGGTGATTAATTATGTTAATGCACTTTGATTAATTAAATTGTAAAATTGGATTTTAGTAATTTAGTTAATTGGGCCTTAAAATGGATTTGGGCTTGTTGAGTTGTAAATAGGCTTATTGGGCTTTGTTGTACAAAGTTGGGTTTAGGCAAAATTGGTTGGATCCAATTGGGCCTAAAACCGAATCCATAAAGCCCAAATGCGACTTAATGGACCTGGCCTATTGGGCCAAGATTGATTTCTAGGCTTATGGGGTAACTCCCGGATTGGACTTGGTTATGGGTTTAACCCGAGTTGACCAAAAGTCCACGCCTTAAGAAATAATTAAAAGCCCATTGGACTTTAATTAAATTGACGTTGGACGTTAATCGGGCTTTGAGACCCGTAACGATTAATTTTGGAATTTAAATCGTAAATGTTTATTATTAAAGTGTGATATTTAATTTGGAATTAAATAGCGAATTGGAATTAAATACAAATTGAATTGGATTTAATTGTGTAGTTTAATTTAATTCGAGAATTTGTACTTTAAGTATTTATTCGCAAAACGAGTTTGACTCGAGCAAAATCAAATCGTTGTTTGAACATTGGATGATCACTAATTATCAGATTAATTAATTGGATTAGATTGATTGATAACATGCTTGTGTGAATACATGGTTGCGATGCATGAATAATGTATATCAGATGGATATTAGATGGGTGGGGCAATTTTAGAAATTGTTGTAATAAATTTGGAATTTATTAATTGGACCTACGTGTCCAGCCTTATTACCTCCTTATTCTTTTTATTCTCTTCTCACCTATTCCCCTCAATGTAAATGAGGTTTCTTTAGAAGTGTAGTGTAACGGGTAGAAGTGATACATGTGCTAGCGGGAGAGAGAAATGGAGAGATTTGATCTAGGATCAATGTGTAAAGTATCCATCCGCATATCATTATTATTTTACATATGTGCTTTATTATGTATTTAGAATGCATGGTAAAGGGTGTATGATGATGAGACTTTAACAAAGATAATAAATTGGTTGCCAATTTGCACTCGAAAAACCCTCGCATAATATTAAGCGTCTTTCCTTCCATTGAGTGATTCTCACTCAAGATCCAAGACTGGCATTGGCTTGTTGGCCAAAGTCAAGGCCTTTGTCCGTCGGGGATGCGTTTGAATCACGAGAGCTTTGTTACATGTCAGTGTCTTGTCCAAGTTGTGGTTTGTTGGCCAAAGTCAAGACCACTTCATGTCCATCGACATTGATTACGAAGCTTTCCATGGTCAATGGGTCGCGCTTGACTGGGATCACTAAGTTTGTTGTGCCAAAGCCAAGGCTTAGTTGATTCAGAGGAAAAAGGTTAGGTAATATATTGGATGTATTGGTATATATAAGATATATGTTTCGAACTTGGATGTCCCCCTACCGGATCTAGGAATTGGATTGGATCCAATCGATCTTAGAGATCTACCTAGTTAATTATCATACAATTTGTTGGCCAAGTCAAGATTGGTGATATTTAACGGGATCCTAGCCCACTAGGAAATGCGGTTTCCCGAGTACTCGACAGAGGGTTAGAGGCTCGCCGAAAAATAGTGGGAGGCAAGAATTGAATTTACAATATTCGTTCAATTACTCGCCATACGCGCTCAAACAAATATCATTCGTAAAATAAATTAAATGTTAGTTGGACTAATATTTAATTATTATTTTAATAAATAGTTGGACTATATTCAAACTATTCATTTATAGTTGATTTTATAATTGGATTATAGTAATAATATAATTGATTTTATCTATTAAATTATATTGATGTATAGTTGGACTATAATAATCATTATAATAAATAGTACCACAAATCGTTGATTAAATAGTTAATCTATTAAAATCAAGATAAAAATGAAAGATTGACATTTAAAACATAATCCTAGTGAAAATGTATTTAAATGGTTTAATTTTCAAATTGGGAATAAAATTTCAGGATGGTCCTGGAAAATAATAAGTTACTTTATTTGATAAAATAACATATTATGCCTAAGCCCGGAGTTAAGCAATAGTCGAGCATAATCTTTGGAAGATTTATGTGATGATAACTTAAGTGTTAATCCATTATACTTACCGTAGTAGACTCCTTAATTTCTGAATCAAAATTAAGGATTAGATCCTTAAAGTATGATAAAGAAATTGAAGGATCTTCAAAGATCTATTTTAGATTTTAGAAGTATTAATATTGCAATAGTAACTCTTGGAGAGTTAATGACTATTCTCAAGGAGACAAAGTCAAAGTTTGCAATTAGGCAAGTAGCGCAAGGCGCACTTTACTTCGATATTCTAGAAGTCCGAGGCTTGGCCAAAGGCTTTTGGACTATTGAAAAAAGGGCAAAGCAAAATCATTATAATCTTTTAGAAAGATAAAGGACATATCCAAAAATATCTGACTAATTGTGGCAAACGGGATCACGGAAGCGTGACTGCCGGTTGGACAAAGCAGACATGAAGGAATTGATGACGAACAATGCTCCGACTTCAAATATGTTTGTCAAGATTATGTTCATTACTAGTATTGAAATTGGATTTTAAATACTTAGTGTGGTAAATAAATATATACTGATGTTCAGAATCTGCTATGAGTAGGATTAGGAAACTGTTATAATGTCACTAGTTTGACTAGAAATATTATCTTTGTATCAGTGTTTAACCCGCTGCGGGTGAACCTTTATATTTTAGAACACTAAAGTGTTTCATTATATAAAGATGATATTGAGATAAACACATTAGATGTGAATAACTGAATTTGTATTTTGAATATAAATAAATCTCAAACGTATATAATGAAAAACAAATAGCTCAAACTGATTTGATCAAAAGAAACTAATTGTGGCATTGTTGTATGGGACACAATCAAACAAGAATCGTATATCCACACTTTTGAAGAGGGTACTAGACTAATTTGATTCCAATCAAATAAAGTCTACGAATCTAGTTTATTGGGCAAAGTGCCTAAAACACTATTTACTTGGTAAAATGTAAATGCCACCAATCTGTTAGCCCTAGTTCATAGTGAAGCAAATGGGCCCATGTCTAGATATGCTAGATGTAGATATGAATATTTCGTGACCTATACGGATGTGGCATCGCGTTATGGTGTGTGTTTCTTTTGAAGAACACAAATCCGAACTTTTAAGTTTCGACACGAAATAGACAAACAGATCGGCTAGAGTATTAATCTGTCACGGTAAGACCGTAATGGAAAATACTTAAGCAATAAGTTTCTCATATACTTGAAAGAGTAAAGTATTCTTTCAAAAGAGGACTCCACCCGGAACACGTCTGTTAACAGTGTGTCCGAACTGAGTGACTGAATTTTGTTGGACATGATAAGGTTAATCATGAGTTGCTCTGAGCTACCATTTCCTTCAACGGATAAGCATAAACAGTAATAACTTTTTTTGAATAAGGTTCCATAAAATCTGTTTGACAGATTTCATATTAGATATGAACGGGAAGGAAACCGGGTTTCTCATTCCTAAAGATTTGGGAATGCTAGGCATGTGTTTGGATGATACCAAACTAGAACCCAAATTGGATAAGTGCCAATTGTAGGTTATCCTAGGGATACCACAAGTATTGTACTTATGCAACTCACGAGGGAACAATTAGATTGTTGCTCACCATGCGGTCTTCCTAAGAGGAATACCGATATGCAGTGGTAAGTGGGAGGATAGTATAACTCGATGAAAATCGGAGTGATAGTATACTACTTAGGCACTGATTCCTAATGGAACAGATAAATAGTTCATCAAGGATGAAACTATTACCATTAATATTCGAATATATACAAGAACCGCGTAAGTCGGAGAGAGTCAGAAAACAACCTGGGGTATGGGTTTCTGATCTCACCTCATAAAGATGTCTATCTTTTTTAGGAATACCAACTGACTACGTATGAGGAAGTGATACAAGTATCGACTCCCTATTATGACAAAGTGTCATGAGTCCGAAATGGATTCTATGTATATCAACATGTTTGGATACTAGTTGATGTACCACAAGGCATTCTGCCTATTGGCACTTTATAAGTCTTCAATGAAGACGTACATGGATGGCAACATACCAACGTACTAAGCTAGGCTTGTAGCAAAAAGGTATCGTTATCAACATTGTGTTGATTACGATTCAATCTTTTAACTGTTGCCACGGTAAATCCATTTGGATAATGCTTGCTAAAGCTACGTGTTTCATTTATGAAATATGACAGCTTTACGGGAAAATCGCTTTCCTGAAAAGGAAACCTTTTGGAGGATGTTTACAACATCCTGTCGGTTTTGTCGTACCAAAACTAGCAAACAAGGTTTGCGGGTTATTCGATCCATGTTTGGATTGACGCAAGCATTAGGTTCTTGGAATTATCGTTTTGATATAATCATAATGGAGTATGATTTATTTCAAAACAAAAAGATTCGTGTGTATATAAGAGGGTTAGTGGTAGCGCACTGACAGTGGCTGTCCTATACAATAATGATAACATATATCATTTCTTGGAAATTATATTCCCATAAAAACTTTCGGATACTCTCCGTGGAATCGTAAATTGAAAAATGTACGCGACCTGTTGTCTCATACGCTTTGAGCATATGGATTCACAAATAGGCCAATCTGAGTGATAGTCACTGGATTGAAGTTAAGAACATCAGTTACTATCTTAGAGAACTAAGGATGCTGTCTTAATCTGTGGAGAATGAGAACTTGAAGTGACTGGGATCACTATAGCAAGTTTCCAAACGATAAAACGACTAAAAGTCACAAACGGTACTATACAGTTTGAATAATGGTACAATGAGCTGGAAATATTCCAAGCAAGATACTGTTACTGAATAAACAACAAATGCGGGTTATTGCTGCGGCTGAGGCGGCAATAGAAGCCTTCTGGGTCAATAAACAAATCTAATTAGATTAGATATAGTTCTGTTAGCAGCTGAGCTAGGCATCAGCACAGGCTAAAGAATTAATGGTCTCATCAACGATCCAGATATATACTTCGATATTCATTTGATTCGTTCGGATCATACATCATGGCAATGTGATGATCGATTAAATCGCATCAAGATGATAATCATGCAAATCCGCTGACGAAAGCCTTTTCTCAGCAGTTTGAGCCAACCGTACATAGTTCGGGTGTCAGACACTCGAGTGACTGGCTATAGGCCAAGTGGGAGATTGTTGGACAATTATGACCCACAGCGTCACTATTTGTACAGATCACGGTGTTGTTGTACAAATTAACTATGTGACAAAGGAGATTGCACTCTTATCATTTGTGATTAGATCACCTAGATATATAAATGATAGGAGGTCTCTGTGATTTGTTCCTGGATTGAGAATGATATGAGACAGTATCAGTCCACGAAGGATAAATCATTAAATATCCCTAGTCAGAGCATTATCGAGATTGGACATCGATGAATGCGTAAAAGACTAGTATTACACTTGTGCGCGTTGTGTGGGCATGACGACATAGTTCTCATATATTTGGGTATATGATACTCATGCAAGTGTAATAGGAGGTTGTGTTTTACCGATGGTATGGGAAACAGCTTCGCTCTGGATTAGACCCCTCGGAAGTCCATTAGTAGTATGACTATGTGTCTATGGAAATCCGAAATCAGGGTAGGTCTATTTGGTCTTAACCTGAGACTTGCACCGCTAATGCATACGACAATCAATATACTTTGGTTGAGGTCGTCCAGGGCTTTAACCGGTTTCTATGTACGCCAATTCTGGGTATATCAAGAATCGTTGTGTGTTGGGTGTGATGTCAAGACGGAAGTGTCAATCCAGTCATATGGAGTTGATAATCGCGCAGGGATACAGAACGGTTCTCTATATAAGGTTGCAAACGTCGGGATAATATGACTTGGTCATGATTATCCGATATTAAAGAGACTAGTTGCTCGTAATCCGATATATGCTTCATATGGGGCAGACACTGTACCAGCCTCATGCCTCACATGTGATCATCTGATACTGGACAGAAATACGCAATACTATGTATACGACGCCTGATACAGATCCTTTATTCCTATAAGGATATTTCCGGAGAATTGGGGAGGCATGGCGCTTTGCTAGAAGCCAACCTTGTCTTGTAATTCGGTATAAACGTAGTACGAGGTACTTACGTATTCGGATAGTCCGACGACCGAATTTACTACCAACATATCCGGGGATCTCATGGGTCGCTTCCCAAAGATTCACCGATGACGTATGACTCGTACTCTAAATTAATCTGGGATTAATAAGATGAGAGAGAAAACTAATCTGGGATTAATTGCGGAGATATTTTATCCGGGATAAAATATCAATTAAAGAGAGAGAACGATTAATTTGGAATTAATCGAGAAATTAATATATTTGATATATTAAACGAAATTGGATTTCGACGCGGAATTAAAATTAGATTTTAATTCGGGCGAGCGAATTAATTTAGAATTAATTCGTTAGCGACGTGAATAGTGAATTCGCTAGGCGTAATCATTTAATTACGACGCAACGGAAAATTCGTTAATTTGGAATTAGCGAACCCGAGCCCGAGATTATTTGCGAGCGCATTCGCATATCGAATTGGAGTGCGGCACGTCAAATCACTAGTCGCATCTAGCGTCACATCAAGCGTCAAATCACTTGTCACTTTGAGTGATGTGACTTGACAACTTGATTGATAGATGTGACTTGATGGGAGTTGTTGAAAAGCTTTTAAAAGCTTGAGTGACATATATTATTATTATATGTTTTGTATATGTTAAATTGATTTTAGAAATCAATAACATATTAAACATTTTCAACTTCTTCTCTCTATTTCTTCTCATCATCATTCACGCCCAAGGGGCAGTAAACTTTCTGGTTTCTGGTTTGAAAAAAACGTGAATGAGGGAAGCAAGTGTGTTGGTTTTGTGGAAAAAATCAAGAGAGCTAGCACTCCGAGAGACATGCGAAGGTGATAGGGAAGTCCACCCATGAGGCGGGAAACATTCGACGAAGCTTTGAGCTTGACGAAGGACCAAAATGGAGGCCAAACCAATGAGCAAAAACAGCCCACTGCCGAACCAGTTCAAGGCAGAAAGATTTCGTTTTTGTTGCATCCGCGTCGCTCAACCGCTCGATGTAAGTATTCCGCGACTTCTCGATTGTATTCACACATGTTCATGCTTGATTTATGATCCTTGGGACCTTAGATAATATCCAACATCTTGTGTATATAAGAAGGTTAATGGGAGCGTACTGACATTCATTAACCTTTATGTTGATGATGTATTGCTTATTGGCAATGACATCCCATGTTACAATCTGTGAAAACTTGGCTTTCATTAAAATTCTCCATGAAAGATCTGGGAGAAGCAGTCTTTATTCTGGGAATAAGGATCTACTGGGATAGAACTAGAAAGCTGCTTGGACTCTCTCAGAGCTCGTACGTTGACAAAGTGTTGAAGAGATTCAACATAGATCAGTCTAAGAGGGGACTGCTTCCAGTGTCACATGTGTAAGTGTTCCTAGAACATGCCAAGATCTCTAAGTTGTGATTTGTGTGTGAATAAATCAAAAGGGAGTTGCGGAATACTCACATTGATCGGATTGAGTTCAAAACTTTTTCCTTCTTTGTTGGATGTGTTAGAAGCTTCAAAGCTTGAGATCGAGTTCCAAACTCTCGGATTAGTTTCCCTATCACCTTAAAATGCTCCCAAAGTGCTAGCTTTGCTTGAAATTTTTGCAACAAAAATATACCCAATTTGAGAGAGTAATTGGCATTTGAAGGAAAGAGAGGAGAAGATGAATAGTGACCTATTACAACTTCTAAAGTTGACCACTTTAAATAATTAAGTTGAGTGTTGGTGTAGGTTGAGTGAAATAAAAGCAATCTAAGCATTTTTGCTCAAGAAATAACAACTTCCTTCAAATGTCAAACATTTGATGTAAGTTGGTGGGCCCCACTTAAATTCAAAATTTAAGTCGGACAATCCAACACGCAACTTCGCTCGGGCCCGGGTTTGTTTAATTCCGAATTAAGTGAATTACCGTTGCGACTTAATTAAATCCAATTAAATTAAATAATAATGCGTCGCAATATTATTATGTAAGTCGCTTAAGAATTAATTCTAAATTAATTCTTTCGCTTGAATTAAAATCCAATTTTAATTCCGCATTGAAATCTAATTTCAGTTAATATATCTAATATATTATTTTAGCCCAATTAAATAAATTAAATAGCAAAATCTAATTTCACTATTAAATTTACTTTACCGATTAATTCTAAATTAATCGCGTTCTCTCTTCTCGACGAATTTAATCCCAGATAAATTCTCGACACAATTAATCCCAGAATAATTCTTTCTCTTTTAATTAATCCCTAATTAATTTATTACCGTAATTAATCCCAGATTAATTTTCTCTCTCATAATTAATCCTAGATTAATTCTGTTCGAGTCAAATATCATCGGTGAATCTTAGGGAAGCAACCAAGAGATCCCTGGATATGTTGGCAATAAATACGGTCATCGGACTATCCAAATACGTGCGTACCCGGTACCACGTTCCTACCGATTTAAGAGACATGGTTGGCTTCTAGCAAAACATCGTGCCTACCCAATTCTCCAGAAATATTCTTTAAAGGAATATGTAATCTTTGTCAGGCGCAGCATATATAGTATTGCGTATTACGATCCAGTATCAAATGTCACAAGCTAGGCCTGGGGCGGGAATTGTGTCTGCCCCGTACGAAGCATATATCGGATCTCTAGTAACTAGTCTCTATAATCGGATAATCATGACCTTGTCATATTATCCCGATAGCTGCAGCATACAAGAGTACCAGTTCCATATCCTGCGTGATCATCATCTCCATATGACTGAAGTGATACTTTCATCTTGACATCACATCCAATACACTACGATTCTCAGTATACACAGAAGAGGCGTACCGGACGACCAAAACCAAAGTATACTGATTGTCGCAAGTATTAGCGATGCAAGTATCAGGTTAAGACCAAATACACATACCCTGATTCAGATTCTTATAGACACAAAGTCATACTACCAATGGGATTCCGAGGGGTCTATCCAGAGCGAAGCTGTTTCCGTACCATCGGTAAACAGAACCTCCTATTACACTTGCATTAGTATCAAATACCAAATATATGAGAACTATGTTGTTACACTTCCATAACACGCACAAGTGTAATACTAGCATATTCCGCATTATCGATGTCCAGTCTCTATAATACTATGACTAAGGATATTTAATGATTAAACCTTACGTGGATTAATATTGTCTCATATCTTATTAATCTGGTACTAATCATATGGACTTTTATCATTTATATATCCGGTAATCCAATTACAAATGATAAAAGAGCAATTTCATTTGTCACATAGTTTATTTGTACAACAACACCATGTTCTATACAAATAGTGATGCTATGGGTCATATTCGTCCAAAAATCTCCCACTTGGCCTATAGCCAATCACTCAAGTGTCTAACACCTGACTATGTACGGGTTGCACAAAATTCTGCTGAGAAACAGCTTTCGTTAGCGGATTTACAATGTTATCATCTGATGCGTTTTTTTCGATCATCACATCGCCACGATGTATGATTGATCGAATCAGATGAATTAGTCGAAGTACATACTTGGATCATTGATTAGACTGTGGTTCCTTAGCCTGTATTGTAGCCTAGCTCAGCTGCTAACAGAACTACTCCTAATCCAATTAGGATTATGTAGATCCAAAATGCTTCTATTGCTGCCTCAGCTGCAGCAATGTTCCGCTTTTTTTATTTATTCGGCAACAGTATCTTGCTTGGAAGATTTCCAGCCCACTGTTCCATTATTCAAACTAAATATGTACCCTTATTGCGACTTACTATCGTTTTCATCGGTTAGGAAACTTGCAATGGTGATGCTAGTCATCTTCAAGTTTTCCTTCTCCATAACTTAAGAAAGCATCCTTAGTTCGTCTAAGATACTTAAGGATGTTCTTAACATCAATCCAGTGACCATCACCTGGATCGGCCTGATTGTGACTCCATATGCTCAAAGCATATGAGACACCAGGTCGCGTACATATCAAAACGTACAAACACTGAGATAATGTTAGCAGCTTTCTAGAATAAAGCTTGCTTCTCCCAAGTATACCATAAAGAATTTTAATGAAAGCCAAGTTTTCACCGATTATATTATGGGAATGTTATTGCTAAGAAGCAATATATCATCAATGTATAGGATAATCATTGTCAGTGCGCTCCCACTAACCTTCTTATATAGACAAGAATCATCTTCGTTTTGAATAAATCATATACCATTATGATTACATCAAAACGCTGGTTCCAAGAATGCAATGCTTGCTTCAATCCATAAATGGATCAATTTAACTTGAAAACCTTGTTTGCATGTTTTGGTACGAAAAAACCATCAGGATGTTGCTACAAACATCCTCCAAAAGGTTTCCATTTAAGGAAAGCGGTTTTGACGTCCATATGCCATATTTCATAAACGAAATATGCAGCACTTGCAAGTATTATCCGTATGGATTTAATCATGGAAACGGGTAAACAGTTTCGTCGTAATCGACACCATGTTGATGAAGATACCCTTTCGCTACAAGCCTAGCTCAGTACGTTTATATGTTTCCATCCATGTATGTCTTCCTTGAAGACTCATATAGTACTAATAGACACAATGCCTTCTGGTACATCAACCAGTGTCCAAATTTGGTTGTATATATGGAATCCATTTCGGACTTCATGGCACTTTGCCATAAAAGGAGTCGATACCTTGTATCACTTCCTCATACGTAGCCGATTAATTATCCTCAATAAGATTAATATCTTTATGAGGTGAGATCAGAAACCCATACCTCCCAGGTTGTTTTCTGACTCTCTCCGACCTATGCGGTTCTTGTGTATTAGAAAATCATGGAACAGTCTCATCCCTGATGAACTGTTAGTGTTCCGTGAGGGGATCCGTGCCAGGAACAGTATCACTCCGATTTTCATCGAGTTCTACTTTCCTCCCACTTACCACTGCATTTAGGAATTCCTCTTAGGAAAACTACATGGAGAGCAACAAATATATTTGTTCTCTTGTGAGTTTTGGAATTAGTTTCCTTAGGATAACCAATTACATAATGGGCACTTATCCAATTTGGGTTGTAGTTTGGTATCATCCAAACATATGCCCAGCATTCCCAAATCTTCAGGAATGAGAAACCGGTTTCTTTCCTGTCCATATCTAATATGATGTATGTTTAACATATTTTCATGGAACCTTATTCAAAATAAGTATTGCATTGTTTAATGTATATCCCTAGAAGGAAATTGGTAGCTCAGAGCGACTCATCATTAACCTTACTATCTCCAACAAAGTTCGGTTTCTCTGTTCGGATACACTGTCAAATTGAGGTGTTCCTGGAGGAGTCCACTATGAAAAAATACCATACTCTTTCAAATAATTGAGAAACTTATTACTTAAGTATTTCCACCACGGTCCAATCGTGATGTTTTAATACTCTTGCCGGTCTATTTTTATACTTCGTGTCGAAACTCTTTGAATTACTCAAAAGTTGACTTGTGTTTCATAAGATACACATAACCGTAATGCGATGCCACATCAGGAAAGGTTACGAAGTATTCATATCCACCTCTAGCCTAGCTAGACATGGGCCCATTTACGTCACTATGAACGAGGGCTAACAGATCGGTGGCACTTGCACTTTTACCAAGAAAAATGTGTTTTAGGCACTTTGCCTAATAAAATAGATTCGTAGACATCATTTGAATTAGAATCAAATATGTCCTAGTATCCACTCTTTGAAAGTGTGGATATACGAGTCTTGTTAATGTGTCCCAGACAACAATGCCACTTTTAAGTCTCAACAGATTTATAAAGTTTGAGCTTTTTTTGTCATATTATATGTTTGAGATTCATTTATATTCTAAATATAAATAATGTTATTCACATCTAATGTGTTTATCTCAATATCATCTTTATAAACAAAACACTTAGTGTTCTAGAATATAAAGGTATACCCGCAACGGGTTGAACTTGATATAGAGATAATGTTCCTAGTCAAACTAGATACATTATAACAGTTTCCTAATTTAAGTACATGCCCAAAGGGCAGTTCCAAAACATAGGTTCCCACAGCCAAAACAGCGACTCTCGTCCCGTTTCTGATTCGCAGGTCAATCTCAGCTGAAGCCAGTGTTCTGCTAATCAGCAGATCTCGCACATCAGTACATATATTTATGTATCACATCCAATATCTAAAATCCAATTTTAAAACTAACAGTGGACTTGTTTATAACAAACATACCTGAAGCCGGAGCCTTGCCCGTCTTCACTTCCTTCATGTCTGCCTTTGTCCATATGGCAGTCACGCATCCAGTGACCCCTTTTGCCACAATTTAGGCAGATATCTTGGGATATGTCATTTTTCTTCCTAGAAGACTGTGACGATTTAGCCTTGCCCTTTTTTCATATCCCTAGAAGCCTTCGGGCAAGCATAGAACTTCTGGGATGTAGGAGTAAGATGCGTCTTGCACTTCTTGCCCTTTTGCAAGCTCTAGCTCTGTCTCCTTGAGCATAGCCATTAACTCTCCAAGAGTTTTCTTTTGCAATCAGTTCTTCTAAGATCTAAGAATAGATCTATGAATATCCTTCAATTTCAATATCATACTATAAGGATCTAATCCTTAGTTCTGACAAAGAAATTAAGGAGTCTTTGCAGCAAGCATAAAGGATTGAGCACTAAAGTTATCATCACCATGAGTCTTCTAAATCTCATGTTCTACTATTTTCTCAACTCCGGGCTTAGGCCTGAAAAGTTTCTCTATCAAATAGAATAACTTCTCAGTTCCCAGGACTATCCTGAGGTTCTATTCCCAATCTGAAAATTAAAGCCGTAAAAGACATTTTCACCCAGGATTATGATTTAAACGCTAATCTTTCAGTTATCTTGATTTCAATAGTCCAACTATCCAATCAAAGATTTCGAGTACAATTGAATATAGTGATTTCTATAGTCTAACTATATAATCAATTACTATTGATTGGTTATTTTCAAATGTATTGATTACTATAATCAATTATATAACCAACTATAAATGATCGGTAAAATTCAAATATATTGATTACTATAATCCAATTATATAATCAACTATAAATGAAGTAGTTTGAATACAATTGCCGTGAGCATGGTCTTCCTTTCTCCATTGATTTTGCTTCAAAATATTCAAAGCTAGCACTTAAAGGAGTTTTGTGAGGTGATATATAAACTCACCCTTGGGTTGGATTCATTCAACAAAGCTTGGAGCTTCATCAACATACAAAGAAAGTTTTGAATCACATTCGTTCAATGTAAGTTTTTTCCGCAAACTTTCTTGATCATTCACACACAATATCATGACTTAGAGACCTTGGGCATGTCTAGGACACTAACTAGAGTAAGCTATAAGAAAATTAATGAATGATACATAGATGTTCAAGTAACCATAGGCAGTAAGAGGCAGAGATACAAAATTATATGATAAAGAAAATACCAGAACTATAGTAGTAATAGAGAATACAATGCTTGAGCAAGAGAAAAATGAGGAGTAGAACTAAGTAAGGTTTCTTAACTCCAAGTAATATTCCGTTCCTCCTTAGAAAATTCTTTCAAGCTAATCCAATAACCCTAGATTACCTCGCACATATCGTAAATTTCCTAAATAGTAAAGGATAGTCAGGAAGATAAAAGAAGCAAGAAATCAAGAATTGACAAGAGTCTCCAATTGATACAAAATGCCATAAAAGATGTAAAAGTTCTATCTACCCAAATCTAAGCTCTTACGCAAATTAAAGAAATGACATAAGGAAAAATGACTACATATCTTAACCAAAGAATGCGATATAGATAAGACCCTAAGCTACCCAGATCTTGACTCCTTTTGTAGTACAAGCTAAGGAAGTTATCATGAGGGAGTCTATCTCATACCTATCCAACATGAGTAATAGATTCTACCAAGACATAGGATTCAAAGTAAAGACAATGATACCCAACGAGATGTAAATGTATATACCAGCCTTTACCAGTATAGGCAAAGATAATTGTATGAAAGCCTAGTACTCGTAGTGTTATATTTGGAGAAAGATGTAGCGAATTTTGAAGGATGGTTCACTCGGAAAGAGACCAATGAGGCTTCTAAAACTAGACAAGTAAGAACCTGACCCATGCCAAGATGAGCAAATCTGTAGTACTAATGAAAACCCATAGATCAGACCAATGCCAGTAGAAACTCTTGTAAGTTTAAAAGAACAGACCTAGGAGATTAGAGACACACATGATTTAATGAAAAGTACCAGTGCAGACAGTAAGATTAGATGGCAAAGCTGTAGCTTATAGCAAAAAAAGATAACAGAGATATAGGAAGTAGCCCAAAAGAATGAATCACCACTTGCTACGGTAACACGACTCAAAGCCAAGAGATGGGATATAGAAACAATAAGAATGATGCAGAAAGTGATAAGAAAGTTCAATACGTATAGTAGCATAGTATATCGAAGGCAGTAACGTAGATAGAGGCTCATAATAGATTTCTATGGAATGCATGTAGTCACCCCTCAAGTTAGGACCTAGTAAGGATGTGAACAAGTAAATGAGGATACTTATGAGACAGGCAAATCATTAGTGAGCAAGATGGTTGAACCAAGGAAATTGAGAGAATTTAGATACGAGTTATAAGGTAGTAATATTTTGTAAGAGATAAAGAAGTTTGAATATATAGTAAGTCTGGTCCATTCTAGAAGTGATAATATGTCCTATCGAAGAACTAAAAGCTTTCCAGGAAGTAAAGGCTTAAAGGATTAAGGAACCATAGTAAGTTATGCATATAACAACTCTCAGAAGTAAGGTATACGATTTATATAGAGTTTTTCCCACTATACTAGAGATGAATGGTTAGTAAGAGAGAAACATTCAAACAAAAAGTATTAGTGTTGACATCCTAACCTATTGAGAAATATTAAGGTTCCAGAGTAGTAATGAATTAAGTTGTTTAAGAAACTGAGATAAACAGGAAATTTAAGTAACATAGTAATTTCGAAAGGAAGAATAACAAAGAGAGCATGGTGAGATTTTGAGAGAGTATGAGCCCTAAAGAGATTCTCAGTAAAAGAAAAATAACCAATAGTCAGAAAAGAATCAGGAGTAAAGTTGAAGGAGATGATTCAAATAGTTCCTAACAGTAGTATCTTAGTGTGAGAGCTCAATATCATATATGTAAATAAGGAATCCCAGCATTATAAATGAACAGCATGTGCAACTGCAACATGCATAGCTTGTGAGACTACCATAATCAGAAAATACTTCAGGAACAACCCCACCCTCCAAATCCTCGTTAGACAACATTATTTAAGATGGACCTCGATGATCACCTCAAGATATTCCCAGAAACAAGAGAATGTGTTGTGGAATGAGACCGAAACATAAAACCTTCAGACTTAGTATAAGAGCAAAATAGAAGAGGAAGATGGCTCTAAGTAAAAGATTTAGGAAAGAAGTTGTCTACATGGAATGATGAAGAGATAAAGTAATAATCAAGCAACAACGGGAATATAAAAGAACCGGCGTTAGATATAACTAGGGATATGTAAAAGAAGATATCATTTGGATAAGGAAACAGAGACATAGACCACATAAGTGCCATGCATAAATTAGAGCAGGAAAGAAGACGTAAATGATAACAAGTAAAATGTTTGGAGGTGAGACTATCGAGAAAAGATGACAATATAAACGATACTAGATAAACAATGACAGAGACGCGTAAATATGAAGATGAACTTTCGATGGTTAAGTTCAGTAGAACTACGGAACAATTAGGAATGCCTATATTAGTGATAAAATAAGGTTGTACGAATAAGAAAGGTGGGATAGCCAGTAAATATGAACAATGCAATGCAAATGATGGATAACCAGATTTCTATTAGCAATAAATTTAAAGGAACGAGAAGAGTATGAACATTAACCAAAACCGAATCACTAGCATCGATAATAATAGTAAGGAATATAATTTAAGCATTAGTGTACATATAGTTAAGCTTAAGATAAGTACCATGTTCCAGAGGCTTTAGCCAATTAAGAAAGTCTGACAAAATTATGCAAGAGTTAATAATTTGAAGTTAAGAGACATTCGGGAAACCATGATGATAAACTTAGAACATATGAAGAAATTGACCATAAGCTATGGGGTCGAATAGGCAGAGAGATAACGACTTGTAAGATGGAGCTGTTAAGCAATTAAGGCTTAGTAAAGAGAGAAAAAGAGTCAAATAAAGGAATTAAAAGGAAAAGTATTTAGATCAAATCAAGCGTGTGAAACCGAGGAAATATCAAGTATAATCAGTGAGCATAGTGTCAAGGACTTCCTTGTATACAATTACCCCAGAGCTAAGACAGAACGTGAAGGAGCCTAGCTATAGGAGACACAAGTATCTTTAAAAATGTAGGAGCACTATTTATGAAGGATTCGGATTCATATTCAGTAAAGATACAGAATATTAGTACAATTTGGTATGATTACACTTCTTAGTGATCAGATTGGAGATTAATGATTCAACTGGAGTAGTTGTGGGTACAATCGTGTTAGCATGAGTGCATCAAATTCAATCAAACCTTCTAAGATAAGTGTGTGGGGGTAAAAAGAATAATAATAAGATGAGTGACTGTCTAGGAGATTCTAAGAAGTAATAACTCATTAGAGAAAAAGAATGAGATGAGGTGAAATACAGTCAATCATAAGAGATGAAATACTCATAGTATATTTTCTTAACAACACGAAAGTGTAGAATGAGAGGTAAATAAACTCATGAATAATAAGTTTCGTGAAGGATTTACACCTCTATGTAGACAAGATATAGTGTACGGTCCTTGATTTCACACGAGAAAGAAGGTTTCTTAGGGAACTTCCAAATATTAAGCTTTTAGCTACAAATTGAATAGAGTATATCGGGATAAGAGATTTCCATAACTCGTAGTAGTGAGTTCTTGAGAAGAATAGCAGAAAAGCAAGTAAAAGGAAGATAAGAGTAGAAGATACCAAATGTATTCAAATCAAGATGGATCTAAGAAGTTCAACCTCTGAAAGGGATTCGAGGACGAATCTTATTTAAGAGGGAGAATTTATAACACCCCAGTAATCTTCATGACTATTACATTATGGGATGCATGATACAAGATATAAATCATGTTCAAACACATATACCTTCATGAAATGACTTTTTAGACATTCGCTGAATTCCTCGCAGTTCCGATACAGATTTCATTCTAAGAAATCTAACCAACCCATGGTGTTTAGGCCTTATCTTTTTTATATGATCTTTGATGTTTATGAATTTTATATGGCCGAAAAGAGAAGACGAAGATCTACAACTTTTATTTTGAATATTTTTCCAAATCTCGAACAAAACTAGGTTAAATGTGATCATTTTCCTTGACCATCTGCACTGTGATGAAATGAGGAGTAAAAAAGAAGTCCCATTTCTACCCAAGAGCCCAATCTAGCATCCAAGTCACTCAAATGTTAATAAAGCCCAACAAGCCCAATCTAGCACTCAAAAGTCTTGACCCATGAGGAAGAATATACTTGAAGCCCCTAGACTTTTCTAGAGAATAATAAGTACTGTAAGGAAAATTAAAAGCTCTCCAAGACCCTCATTTTGGCTAAAAAATCATGAGCAAGAGGGAGAAAGAAAGAATAAAATCTTCCAAAGGAAGACCCAAAATTATGGAGGGGTGGGGATAAAGATCAAATGAAGCAAGCCAAAGAAGGTGATTCCAAGAGTTTAAGCAACGTTTTGGCAAGGAAATCAATAGTGAAGAGGTAGGAATGAGTCTATATATTAGCCTTGGATTTTGATAAATTTTACTCTATGGATGTATAATGCTTGTAATGGTGTTATTGGTGATATTGAGTGAGGAAATAATATTTTGTGAGTTTAGATACTAGATAAGGAGTTGTGTTTTTATTGAGGATGTTATTTGGAAAATGTTATTTGATTGAGAATATTGTTGGTTGATGATATGGAATGAGACTATGTAAGTTGAGTTGGAGTTTTGATGATGAGGGTAATGATGGCTTTGGACATTATTATTGAAGAGTTGGTATTTGGCCCTCAGATCGGGCAAGCGTCACGACGCGTAGAATGGGAGTGCTATTTGTCTCGGTTTGACCTAGTGAGCGTCGCGACGCTCAGTAATTGACGTCGCGACGCGTAAGAAGTAGAGTCTCTACCTCGGGTCTGGTCACCTTAGCATCGCGAAGTGAAACAGAGCATATTCTCTGCCCGATTCTACTTTCGTGAGCGTCGCGATGCGATAGACCCTGCGTCACGACACGAGGAAGAAACAACTTCATTTCATTTCACATCCAATTTTAAATGTTAGAGGCCACCCTAAGGGTTTCGTATCAACACATATATACACCTTATGACAAGTGGCAAATATGATGCGCCATGTAGTGATAGCAAGTACTTGAATGGATAAACTTAGCCTAATTCCGAAATATATTTCTCAACCTATATTCTATTCAAGTTTACAAATTATAGATATTTGCAGGAATCGAAATTCCCTTCGGCAAAGTGAAGCAATGTTAGCTGGACACCAAATTTGTGAATAGACCCATTTTTCTCAAATTGATTTTATTTGTATGCTTTTGAATTGAGACTTACTTTTATGCAATAGGGCGTTAGCCAAGTTTGATATCCAGTTATTTTTAAGAATGAGAATGATTTGAGGAATTGTGATTTGGAAAGTATGATTTCTATGATTTTTTAGATTGGGGAAAAACCCAATCTAGAGGTTTTAGGAATTAACGGACATGGATTTGATTTTGGAGGCATGGGGGAAAAACCCACCTCAGATGGAATTGACAGTTACTGAAATTGATGGATTAAACATGTGTACATGTAGAGCAGGACTAGAGGGAAGGTGATATGTAACGCCCATAGATCCTAATTTCAGTGGCTTGGGGGACTGCGATATGTAACGCCGCAAGATAACCAGATTTCAAAGCTATGGGGACGGCGGTACGTAACACCTCTAGACCCTAGATTCAGGGACATGATAGTTGCATGCATTGGGGGATGGCTATACGTAATGTCTCAATGTCATGGATTTGCACACTTGGCTCAAGTTCAGTGGCTTGTGGTAAGGCGATGCATAACGCCCCAATACCACTAGTGTAGGCGTATGGGGCCATAACGATATGTAACCTCCCCCCATGTGTCAGGTTTTCTACAAATACTCATAGACATGGATTTTAGAATGATGGTTTTATAAAAGTGCTTTTACGAGAAATAATTTTATAAGAAATTCAGAGTTTTACGGAAAGAAAGGTTTCTAGAAAAATTCACATAAAAAGACTTGAAAGAGTTTTCAGAAGAGACGGTTTTCTTATTTCAGTTTCAAATCAATGGATTTCATAAGTATTTTAGTTTTTCATTGTAAAATTATCCACTCACTAGTTCGTTCAAATAATCTTACCCCCTCACTCCCAGTGTTTTGTTTTGCAGGTTTACCCGGATACTGATGGCAGTCACTAGAGTGTTGAGTCCACCAAGTTGTGTACAAAAGTCCAGCGTAGTCAGAGTCAAAGTAAAGTTGCATGCATATACTAGTATTATATGTCTTTGTGATGTATTAAATATGTTCAAGAACAGAGTTATATAGAGGAGTAATAATAAGTACACCCTTATTAGTTTAAGTTTCATTTCATGTTATTGAACCGGGCAAAGGTCCATATAATGACTGTATATTTGAAATGAATTAGTAGTATTGTATACAGTCGATGAGTCAGAGGCTCAAGGGAATAGTACGATATATTCCCTGCCGGTGGCATTCCCTAAAGGGGGATGTTACAATTAGTTTTAAAAAAATGATAATAATCAAGCTTTTACTTAGTAACCAAATATCTTGCCTCAGCAAGCAGTGATTGTTCGCGTAAAACAGTAAGACTTGAGTTAATTTTAATAAAAAAAAAATGTGTGTGAAAATGTTCGATTCCGTAGCCTCTCTAACTCGAGAAATTAATCACGTAGGTGTGTTTTAACACTTAGTGTCCTAAGGCCAACTGGTCTGGGAGTCACTGGCCCAAAGCTCATTACATGGGTTAAAGAGAAAACTTAAAGAAATCAGACACTTTTTTTTTTACATCTAAGATCCGAGCAATTAAGTCCGTAAGGGTTTCTTAACACCGAGTGCCCAAAAACTAACCGGTTTGGGAGTCACTAGTCCAAAGCTCGTTACAAGGGTTAAAGATGTATTATTATTAAAAAAATATTTTTGTATATAAATAAACTGCCATTGCCAAAATATGTGAATTATGATATAACTTTAGGTCAAAAATATCACCCTCTTTTCAACAAGACCTGTGAATATTATGAGCGCAATGAATTGATTGATACTTTCTCTTATGGGTGTATGGAAGAATGGTAAAAAGTACAAGAGAATTTGCTTATTTGATAATTTAGAAATAAATTAAACAATTACTAACTTGGATAAGAATTTGTCTTTTTAGTTTTCGCTTAAATACTATTGACTAGTAATAAGCTGGTTGAGAGTGTGATGGACATTAAAAATGGTACATTTATTAAAAAGAAAATTAATTATTTTACATTTGTAGTTTCATTAATCCCCTTAATTTTGCACATTTGTGAAATAATAATTAATTTTATGTTTTATATATTTTTATTTTTATTTCTTATGTAGGTGAAATAATATTTTGGATACATATCTAGAAAAATGGACGTGATATTTGGATTTTGGAGGCCATCAACTTGAATGGGCGTTCTAACTGTATACAATTTCGAAAATTTCAACTTTATGCAAGTTTTGTATTTTGACCATAAGTTCTTACTCCGATATCGGATTGAGGCGATTTTAGTTCCAGATGAAAGAAGACTCAAATATATACAACTTTGCTCTTTACAAGATTTTCTAGTTCGCATATTTTCAAGGTCAAATTTGGTGAAGAAGCCAATGTGTGTTGCATATAATTTTAATTATTAGAAAACAAAGTAAAAAATACAAAATAAAAAATAAATGTTTAATTGTCACAATCCAAAGGTGGATTGTGACAAATATTTACAAAATGATCAATAAAAAATGGTCAAAAAAGGAAAAAAATTAAATTAATAAAATTTTGTTGTTTGTATTTAATTTGTAAAGTTGTAATTAATAATTATAGGATGAGCACTTCTACTATAAATTGAAGTGCTTACCTTTTATTTTCTTCATGCTTCTTTCATTCTCTCTCTTGAAGAATTTGGAAAAAGTGTCTTATGTGTTTTATTTTTCTTTTAATATTTTTTCTTTCAGTAATAAAATTATGCAAGTTTTTATTCAAATCATGAGTATCTAATTTCATCTTGCTGGGGTAAATGGTGAAACTCTAAATATGAGAATTTAAATTAATCTTACTTATATTATAATCTAAAGACTAATACTTAATTTAAATTTAGATTATTTATTGACAAACTTTGTTATTATCTTTATGACTGGTTTTATTTATTTGGTATAATTGAATACCTAATTGGACTTGTTATTGACAGATGTTATCACTGCCTTTATGTCTAGTTTTATATGTTTGGCATAATTAATTCTTGAAGTAAATTAACTAGGTAATAATGACAATTTATATGTCATAAAAAGCAAGATTTCTCGATATTTGAGATATTAAAAGTGGATCCCCCCTAACCCCGACATTCTAATTTATTATTGCAGTTCAATTTAAAATTTATTCATCACTTCAAACAATTCAGCTTTTTCTTTTCAATCAAATTACTATTTTTATCTTATTAAATTTATTCTCTGTGGATCGATCCCGATTTATCGGGTTATTTTATTACTTCGACACTCTTATACTTGAGAGTAAAAAACCACTCCGTGACTATGTCAATTATTTTGT
The DNA here is from genome assembly GCA_019454045.1 of Zanthoxylum bungeanum. Lineage (NCBI taxonomy): Eukaryota > Viridiplantae > Streptophyta > Magnoliopsida > Sapindales > Rutaceae > Zanthoxylum > Zanthoxylum bungeanum. The sequence goes on along the minus strand of SKCR01046111.1, from coordinate 160,126 downwards.
TGAGTTTTAAATTGTTCAATATATATATATATAAAAGTTGAACATTTTTAAGTCTCTTCATTGCGCCACGTGGCAGATTCATAACTGTAACACCCCGCCAGAGACAGGATGCTACCGGCATAAGATAGGATTGACCCATCTCCATAAGCCTCGAAATCTATCGAAAATCTAGCATGATGTATCCTAAAACTGAACAACCTGGATCTCAGGCCAGAACCAAAATGAACCTAAAAAGAACATCACATATCAAAATGGACCTCAGGTCCACACCAACACATCAAAATCACCACCTAAGGGCTCCGTGTCCATATCATCTATCAACACTCAAGGGATCAATGCCCACAACATCATAAGTGTGGGGACACAGAAACTGGGTGACGCATGCTATCCCGGGCTCGCGGCCCGGTTGGGAGTACGAAGTAGCCCGCGTGGGACTAAACCAGAGAATAATGTAGTCACCACCCGGTGTGAACCGGGAAAATGAGATTTAAGGTCGCACTCACCCCTCGCAAGGGAAGACCTCAAACTGTTGGGTTCTGAATGGTCTCTTACTTATGCCACTTGTAATAAAACGATTTGTACAATAATCTAACCAAGCCTAAGCAACATATTTCCAAGGATAATATATTTCCAAGTTCGCATGTATAAATCAAAGGTTCATCTAAGTTCACATGTAACATATTTTTAAGTTTGTATACAACCTATTTGCATACAATCTATGTCCCGATTTGCAGGCATAAAGGTGAATTGAAATACGGCAATCATACAATGTTATAAGCACATTACATTTGACCATAGGCATGCCAGTAGATAATAATTGTACAATCACGCATGAAAGCAAATCAAAATAACAGCAAGCATGAACATGTTGAATGGATGAATACGGAAACATAATTAGGTAACTACCGTGTAAACATTCATCATGGAAACAAACATGTAATCTTGTGAACACAATGAATGACTAAATGGGAGAACATGAACAATCAAAAAGGCAAATGACAAAATGAGTAACCATGCTTGAGATGTGATGGAAGATGGCCTGTTTACCGTGGGCGTTCGTGTGGTGTTCGTATCCGTATTCGAACGGTAAACAGAAGGTTCGAGTTCGAGTAGCGTTCGTAAATGCGTTCGAACCGAAATGAAACAGAATGACATGTTCGTATGGCGTTCGAAAACGTGTTCGAACGGAAATGAGACCTGATGCATGATAAGGCAAAATGCATGTGCGTTCGAATTTCATTCGTAAATGCGTTCGAACAAACTGAGACAGAAAACATGCATTCATGCGGCGTTCTGAAACGCGTTCGAACGGGGTTACAGTAGTGACCCCCAAAATGCGGTAAATAACATGACACATACATGAACAGATTTATAGATGACACCTAATAAATAATAGTAGGCTACAAGGCGCGGCAAAGCATCGTGGTAAAGGATTTAAACCTCTCAAAATAGGGGACCTTGAATCGCACTTACTAAGCCCATGCGCAAACAACACAATACTTATATAAAAAAGTGAAGACAATGATATTGGACTTCGTGTATCCGATTGAACATATTTCACATCCAATCGAATAGACATTATCCGGCACGGCAAAGCATCGTGGTAAAGGATTTCAACCTCTCAAACTAGAGGACCTTTAATCACACCTACTAAGCCCATACGCTAATAACATGATGCATATAAGAAATAAAGACAACAATATCGGACTTCGTATACCTGATTGAACATATCTCACATTCAACCGAATATACATCATCCGGCGTTGCAAAACATCGTGGTAAAGGATTTTAACCTCTCAAAATAGAGGACCATTAATCGCACTTACAAAGCCCATGCGCTTTATCTCATCATTACATAAACCAATAACATGCAGAAATCAAGTAGCGAATAGTAAACAAATCATAACAACATAAAATGAAATATGCGCTATTTACTCAAGTCGTACGTGGAGTTGTATCCCGAGTACAGATCATACTACCGTCCATTCGGAATCGGCTATGAAATTTATGTCTGAGTTTCCATCCTATATACCACAAGAGGCGACACATTTTCCATTTTATTCAAAGCCACAACATTCATCCACAAACGATTGTCATGCGAATGAAACAATTAAAAAAATGAATGACAATAAATAGAAAAAGTGCCCTCAGGTCTAACCTTTTAAATCACCTATCGGATGTACGGTACACGATCGTCAGAAGGGCTAACACTCTGCAACTCTTCCGGTTCACTGGTTCACTGCTCTCATTCGTTGTCTAACTGTTTTGAGTCGTCGTTCTCCCTGTTTTATTGCTGTTTTTACTATATTTCACTATTCTTTCGGTGACGTTTCCTGGTCACTACGTTTACTGTATTTAGGCTACTATTCTTGGTGTATTTGGGGAATGTTTTGGGTGTGGTTTGGGCTGCTATTATGGTGTGGTTTGGGGACTGTTTTGGTGAGGTGAATGGGGCTATTCGGGATGTGTTTTGGTCATGGCAACGGGGGTTCTTTGGTTTGTGATTTTTGGTTATTGAGAGTGAGGGAGAGTTGTGTCAATGAGCTTGGGTGTTTCTTGTGTGAATGAACTAGGATTTTTCTGTGTAAATGAGCTAGGGTGTCAATGCCTTGCAGAATTTTTGTGGTTTGTATCAATGTGCTAGGGTGTTTCTTGTGTGAATGAACTAGGAGTTTTCTGTGTGAATGAGCTAGGGTGTCAATGCCTTGCAGAATTTTTGTGGTTTGTATCAATGTGCTTGGGTGTTTCTTGTGTGAATGAACTAGGAGTTTTATGTGTGAATGAGCTAGGGTGTCAATGCCTTGCAGAATTTTTGTGGTTTGTATCAATGTGCTCGGGTGGAAGTGTCTTGGTTTTGAGTTTCTTTTATAGGCAAAGAGCTAGGGTTTCCATGTGTTTGAATAGGAAGGAGACCAATTAGTGCCTTACAAGGAAAGCAAAAGATTGATTGGAGACAAGATTTGGTTTAATTAGGAAGATAATATATTCAATTTGTTTGGTTTAGGCATATAATATTTGTTGATTGATTTTAATTAGGCATGATCTTATTTGATATTTATTTTAATTTGGTATGTGATTTTTAGATTTTATTTAATTTCACCATGTGTTAAATATGTGTTTTATTAATTTGGATGTGTTTTATGGGCTTTGGTGGGCTAATTGGGCTTGGGTGTGAGGCTAGCAGCAAAACTAGAAATACCGACACCGTTCGAACGCCTCTTCGAACGCTACATGAACGCCCACAATCTGCTTGACGTTCGAACGAACAACGAACACAACACGAACGAAAACAATGAACTTATGAAATGAATCTGATGACATATTTGTCCTGAATTTCCCCTTTCGACGTCCGTTTCCCGCGACTTCCGTGACATAAAAGGTAGTGCCTCTAAATGAGACTCATCATAGGGACTTATATGCAAAAATGCAGTGCCTACAGTCGCCCCCACTTTGATGGGACTTGTGTAACAGTGACAATCTTATCAAAGTTATGCAATGTATTTTCAGTTACCTGGCTCGCCAGGTGCCACTTGACTTGCCTGTTGTGCTGAGATGCTTTGACATTTGGGCTTTTTTCCCGAATTACGTTGAGAGAGAGCTTTATTCCCCTGAGCTTTATTCCCGAGCTGTTTTGAAAGTGGGCATTATTCCTCTAGGCTTTGTTCCCGAACTGCTTCGAAAGTGGGCTTTATTCCCCTGGGCCTTGTTCCTGAGCTATGTTAAGATAGAGCTTTATTCCCTTGGGCCTTGTTCCCTAATTGCTTTGAAAATGGGTTTTATTCCCCTAGGCTTTATTCCCGAACTGTGTTAAGATAGAGCTTTATTCTCTTGGGCTGTATTCCCGAATTGTGTCAAGATAGAGCTTTATTCTCTTGGGCTGTATTCCTGAACTGTGTCAAGATAAAGCTTTATTCCCTTGGGCCTTGTTCCCGAAGTGCTTTGAAAGTGGGCTTTATTCCCCTAGGCTTTGTTCCCGAACTGTTTTAAGATAGAGCTTTATTCCCATGGGCTGTATTCCCGAACTGTGTCAAGATAGAGCTTTATTCCCCTTGTCCTTGTTCCCGAACCGTGTTAAGATGGAGCTGTATTCCCTTGGGTTGTATTCCCGAACTGTGTTAAGATAGAGCTTTATTCTCTTGGGCCTTGTTCCCGAACTGTGTCAAGGTTGAGCTTTATTCTCTTGGGCCGTATTCCCGAACTGTGTCAAGATAGATTTTTATTCCCATGGGCCTTGTTCCCGAACTGCTTTGAAAGTGGGCTTTATTCCCATAGGCTTTGTTCCCGAACTGTTTTAAGATAAAAATTTATTCCCCTGGGCTGTATTCCCGAACTGTGTCAAGATAGAGCTTTATTCCCCTGGTCCTTGTTCCCGAACCGTGTTAAGATAGAGCTTTATTCCTCTGGGTTGTATTCCCGAACTGTGCTAAGATAGAGCTTTATTCTCTTGGGCCTTGTTCCGGACCTGTGTCAAGATAGAGCTTTATTCTCTTGGGTTGTATTCCCGAACTGTGTCAAGATAGAGCTTTATTCCCCTAGGCCTTGTTCCCGAACTGCTTTGAAAGTGGGCTTTATTCCCCTAGACTTTGTTCCCGAACCGTGTTAAATATGGGCTTTATTCCCGAACTATACTGAAGTGGGCTTTATCCCTTATCTGATCAGACTGTGGGCTTTGTTCCTGAATTGTACTAAATGTGGGCTTTATCCCCGATCTGAGCTGACTGTGGGCTTTGTTTCTGAATTGGACTGAATGTGGGCTTTAGTCCCGAACTAAGCTGATTGTAGGCCTCGCCCCCAGATTGATGCTGATGTGGGTCTTGCCCTCAAACCAATGTTGATGCTAACGTGGGCCTCGCCCCCTGAGTGCCATACCCAAAACTCAAACTCAAATGGGCCTCAACCCTAGGATTATTACCCGAATCTGATACTGTGCTTTTCATCGTTTCTGATTAGCTTGTTCTTTGCCGCTTTCTCTTTTCTTCTTCAAAACCTGCAAATACAAAACAAACACAAAACGAATGCCAAAATATGTTACGTGTATGCATGCATGCATGAGTGTGCTCCATTTTAGAGCGCCATTTTTGGCATTTGCTGTGTGTGCTCCATTTGGAGCGCCATTTTCGGCATTTGTTGTGTGTGCTCCAATTTGGAGCGCCATTTTCGGCGTCTGCTGTGTGGGCTCCATTTTGGAGTGCCATTTTCAGCACCTGTTGTGTGTGCTCCATTTCTGAACCGTGCTGTCCGAGAATGTGGCTCATTTTCGAGCCGTTACTTGATGATGTGGTCTTTGCCGCTACAATCCTACGAATACAAAACAAAAATTGTATGTATATAATATGTATACATGTATGTATGGATGCATGATGCTGATGTGGGCCTCACCCCCAAACCGATACCGATGTGGGCCTCGCCCCTAAACTTACACTGATGTGGGCCTCACCCCCAAACTGATGCGGATGTGGGCCTCACCCTTAAACTGATACTGATGTGGGCCTCGGCCCTGGGACTCATCCCTAAATTGATGCTGATGTGGGCCTCGGCCCTGGGACTCATCCCCAAACTGATGCTGATGTGGGTCTCGGCCCAAACTGATACTGATATGGGCCTCGCCCCCAACTGATACTGATATGGGCCTCGCCCCCAACTGATACTGATATGGGCCTCGCCCCCAGACTAATACTGATATGGGCCTCGCCCCAGACTGATACCGATATGGGCCTCGCCCCAAGACTGATACTGATATTGGCCTCGCCCCCAGACTGATACTGATATGGGCCTCGCCCACAGACTGATACTGATATGGGCCTTACCCCAAACTGATACTGATGTCGGCCTCGCCCCTGTGATTCATTCCTGAAGACTGCTAACATTGTACTGTTGCTGCTTCTAGTTGGCTTGCATTTGACGCTTTCTCTTTTTCTCCTTTGAAACCATTTATTACAAAACAGAACAGACACAAAAAGGATGCAAATATGTTACGTGTATGCATGCATGCATGATTGAGTTTCCTATCCCGTTGGGTTAGGTCTTCTGCCGGTACTCTTGGTGGCTGCTCGGTCTTTTGACAAGTTTTCCCTCTTCCCTAACCAACGGGTATTTATGATGGCTTTTAAGACAAAATGGGGTTAACATGGTGAATGTTTGCATGAGGTGCATGTGATGCATGAGATGTATGAGATACAAGAAATATATCAACTCATTAAAATTTTCACACAAATCGGCCCATCATCATTTTGGAAGCTTTTGGGCTAACTGTCATAGGAGTGAACTCGTCCGAGTTTAAATGGCCCAACAAGTTCACATCTCATGGCAAGAAGTCCAACCGTATTCAAATGATAATGTTCCTAAACACAAACATATAATGGCCCATTGGTGTTTAAGAGGCTTTTTGGCCCAATCATCATAAGATATGCTCTTGTCCCAGTTTAAATGGCCCAACAAGCCCATACCTTATGACAAAAGGTCCGAATAGATCCAAACGACAATGTTCCTAAACACAAGCATACATAAATAATTTCTATTGAGTGGCCCATCAACATTTCAGAAGATTTTGGCCCAATTGTCATAGGATACGAACTCGTCTCAGTTTAAATGGCCCAACAAGTTCGCATTTCTGACAAGAAGTCCAACTGCATCCAAATAAGGATGGTCCACAAGCACAAGGAAATAGTTGTTATAGGCCATATGACAGTCTACGCGTGGGTTTGCGGAGTGTAGTCAAAGACTCTCGTTGGCGAAGGATTGCACACAACTAGGTCTCCCCACTCAAGGGTTCGAGCGACCAAGTGAGCGCACCTTTTTTATACCTTAAGGTACGTGCCAATGAGTTATGGTGTGTGACTGATTGTCAAATGGACTTCCCGTTGTAGATTCCCAGAGGGAGGGTGGAGCGAGGCTCTCTTAAGTACCCTAACCTCTTAGGCTCTTATCGATTGGTGATAGGAATAAACAACGAGTCCTCCAAATTAGTCCATCACAATAGGCCCTAAGTAAGTGATTATCTAGGTGCCTTCACAGCTTTTCCTTATAGAAAGGTAGTGAATGAAGGAAGACACCAAATCATTACTTAGCATTAAAATGTCTTTGATCAAACCCATATTTTACCCACTATAGGAACGGTTAACTTAAAGCACAAATCATAATATTACAAGACATTATTTCGGGGCCGATTCGCTATCCCCGGTGGAGTCGCCAGACTATGGGGTCACAGAAACTGGGCGACGCATGTTGTCCCGGGCTCGTGGCCCGGTTGGGAGTACGGAGTAGCCCGCGGGGGACTAAACCGGAGAATAATGGAGTCCTCATCCGGTGTGAACCGGGAAAATGAGATTTAAGGTCGTACTCACCCTCGCAAGGGAAGACCTCAAACCGTTGGGTTCGGAATGGTCTCTTACTTATGCCACTTGTAATAAAACGATTTGTGCAATAATCTAACCAAGCCTAAGCAACATATTTCCAAGGATAATCTATTTCCATGTTCGCATGCATAAATCAAAGGTTCATCTAAGTTCACATGTAACACATTTTTAAGTTTGCATACAACCTATTTGCATACAATCTATGTCCCGATTTACAGGCATAAAGGTGAATTGAAATACGGCAAGCATACAATGTCATAAGCACATTACATTTGACCCTAGGCATGCCAATAGATAATAATTGTACAATCACGCATGAAAGCAAATCAGAATAACAGCAAGCATAAACATTTTGAATGGATGAATGCGGAAACATAATTAGGTAACTACCGTGTAAACATGCATCATGGAAATGAACATGTAATCTTGTGAACACAATGAATGACTAAATGCGTGAACATGAGTAATCAAAAAGGCAAATGAAAAAATGTGTAACCATGCTTGAGATGTGATGGAAGATGGCCTGTTTATTGTGGGCGTTCGTGCGGCGTTCGTATCTGCGTTCGAACGGTAAATAGAAGGTTCGCGTTCGAGTAGCGTTCGTAAATGCATTCGAACGGAAATGAAATAGAATGCCCACGTTCGTGTGGCGTTCGGAAACACGTTTGAACGGAAATGAGACCTGATGCATGATAAGGCAAAATGCATGTGCGTTCGAGTTGCATTCGTAAATGCATTCCAACGAACTGAGACAGAAAATATGAGTTCGTGCAGCGTTCTGAAATGCGTTCGAACGGGGTTACAGTAGTGACCCCCAAAATGCGGTAAACAACATGACACATACGTGAACGGATGAATAGATGACACCTAATAAATGATAACGGGCTACAAGACGCGGTAAAGCATCGTGGTAAAGGATTTTAACCTCTCAAAATAGAGGACCTTTAATCGCACTTACTAAGCTCATGCGCAAACAACACAATACTTATATAAAAACGTTAAGACAATGATATCGGACTTCGTGTATCCGATTGAACATATTTCACATCCAATCGAGTAGACATTATCCGGCGCGGCAAAGCATCGTGGTAAAGGATTTTAACCTCTCAAACTAGAGGACCTTTAATCGCACTTACTAAGCCCATACGCTAATAACAAAATGCATATAAGAAATAAAGACAATAATATCTGACTTCGTATACCCGATTGAACATATCTCACATTCAACCGAATATACATCATCTGGCGCGGCAAAGCATCGTGGTAAAGGATATTAACCTCTCAAAATAGAGGACCATTAATCGCACTTACTAAGCCCATTCGCTTTATCTCATTATTAAATAAACCAATAACATGTAGAAATCAAGTAGCGAATAGTAAAAAAATCATAACAACATAAAAAGAAATATGCGCCGTTTACTCAAGTGGTACGTGGAGTTGTATCCCGAGTACAGATCATACTACCGTCCATTCGGAATCGGCTATGAAATTTATGTCTGGGTTTCCATCCTATATACCACAAGAGGCGACATATTTTTAATTTTATTCAAAGCCACAACATGCATCCACAAACGACTCTCATGCGAATGAAACAATTAAAAAAATGAATGACAATAAAAAAAAAAGTGCCATCAGGTCTAACCTTTTAAATCACCTCTCGGATGTACGGTACACGGTCGTCGGAAGGGCTAACACTCCGCAACTCGTCCGGTTCACTGGTTCACTGCTCTCGTTCGTTGTCTCACTATTTTGAGTCATCGTTCTCCCTGTTTTGCTGCTGTTTTTACTGTATTTCGCTGTTCTTTCGGTGACGTTTCCTGGTCAATACATTTACTGTATTTAGGCTACTATTCTTGGTGTATTTGGGGAATGTTTTGGGTGTGGTTTGGGATGCTGTTATGGTGTGGTTTGGGGACTGTTTTGGTGAGGTGAATGGGGCTATTCGGGATGTGTTTTGGTCAAGGCAACGGGGGTTCTTTGGTTTGTGATTTTCGGTTATTGAGAGTGAGGGAGAGTTGTGTCAATGAGCTTGGGTGTTTCTTGTGTGAATGAACTAGGATTTTTCTGTGTGAATGAGCTAGGGTGTCAGTGCCTTGCAGAATTTTTATGGTTTGTATCAATGTGCTAGGGTGTTTCTTGTGTGAATGAACTAGGAGTTTTCTGTGTGAATGAGCTAGGGTGTCAATGCCTTGCAGAATTTTTGTGGTTTGTATCAATATGCTCGGGTGTTTCTTGTGTGAATGAACTAGGAGTTTTCTGTGTGAATGAGCTAGGGTGTCAATGCCTTGCAGAATTTTTGTGGTTTGTATCAATGTGCTCGAGTGGAAGTGTCTTGGTTTTGGGTTTCTTTTATAGGCAAAGAGCTAGGGTTTCCATGTGTTTGAATAGGAAGGAGACCAATTAGTGCCTTACAAGGAAAGCAAAAGATTGATTGGAGACAAGATTTGGTTTAATTAGGAAGATAATATATTCAATTTGTTTGGTTAGGCATATAATATTTGTTGATTGATTTTAATTAGGCATGATCTTATTTGATATTTATTTTAATTTGGTATGTGATTTTTAGATTTTATTTAATTTCACCATGTGCTAAATATGTGTTTTATTAATTTGGATGTGTTTTATGGGCTTTCGTGGGCTAATTGGGCTTGGGTGTGAGGCTAGCAATAAGACCAGAAATACCGACACCGTTCGAACGCCTCTTCGAACGGTACACGAACGCCCGCAATCTGCTTGACGTTTGAACGAACAATGAACGCAACACGAACGAAAACAATGAACTTGTGAAATTAATCTGATGACATACTTGTTCTGAATTTCCCCTTCCGACGTCCGTTTCCCGCGACTTCCGTGACATAAAAGGTAGTGCCTATAAATGAGACTCATCATGGGGACTTATATGCAAAAATGCAGTGCCTACAATAAGCAATCAAAATATTTACTTAAAATATATATACAGACCATGTACTCAGCACAAAAAATAAAACAATGAACAAAATATCCTAAACTTTTTAAACTCTTATAACTTATCCTAAGACACTTGTGTGGTTGACTACCGCTTGGGTGATCCGCGTCTTGAGCATGACTTCTAAAGTTGTCGTGGTTGACTAATTTTGAAGCCAACCTACAAAACTAGCAAACTGGTTTGGTGTGAGTTTTAAAAAAACTTAGTAAGTAACCATGCTACTATAAACAAACTAGTCAAACATATAAATAGATTAACAGAATTATTAAATTGTTACAAGTTCATATTTACCAATTTTTATTATCCTTTATATTTTACCATGACAAATTTCCGCATTTACATATCTACATATGTACCAGTCTAATAGCTAACATCCAAACCACACAAAGCATCGACCCGAACATCATAAACAAGTCATTTTATATCGAATCCATTTCCATTATATTTGACATGGAGTCAGACTTATTATACTTTATTACGTTTAAACATGTTTGAAATATCATCAAATCGATATAACAATCACACTTTTTTCAATTCAAAACATACTTCTCTTATATACATGCAAATACAATATCGTATTCTTATACATATACGAACATACCATTACAACTCGGCAAACACACTTTATAACCTCTTATATTCTCATCGGTTTCAAATCATCGATTCATTTCACATAAGCATACACGATCCATACATAACACGAGTTCTATCATACACATAAACTCAGAAAAATTTACGAACATCAAGCAACCAACCACAAAGCATACACAAAAACTGATACATCAAAGATCACATCATTCAACAACACATAAATACAGCTGGCTTACACATACAATACTTGTATGAGACTCATTACCTATTTCAGGATAGGTATGAGATGAAGTCCATCCGAACGAATTTCTAACCAGCTCGACTACTATACCACGAGAACATCAATCAATTAAACATACAAACATGCTTACATATCACGGCACACACCAACTCATCGTACGACTTCTCATACACAAGCACATCCATAACAAGCATTCCAAATTATGATTCAATCAATCACATACAAACATATGTTTCAACATATAAATATACTCCTGTTACAAAATTCAAATGCCATACCTTTACATTCCTCATAACTTTTCTTTTATCGATCAAACATATTTATTTCAGAATCTCTATTTAAGAACATTTGATATAATGTATTTACCAAATGAGCATATCTAACCTATACATATCTTAACATCATTTGCATATACTTATACATTTTCATATTTAGTCACGTACACAATTTCATATCGTTACACATTCATACCTTTACGTACATTCATACATACACATAGGCATTAAGCTTATCAAATATTTCACTTCAAACACGTCAATACATACATACAGACATTAATATCATTAAACCTCTTACTCATAGCATAATAATAACAAAACATATATGTGATGGCCATTTCACTTACTACACATAACCTTGAACTCTTTCTCAAACTACTTCTTAACTATCTTCTGTTTAACCTAACATATCAATCCTTTATGCACGTACATGTGTATATTCAAAATACGAAATTACCCATTAAGCTCTCACCGCATGAGTTACTTACCTGGCTTCGCGAGCACTCCAGGTCCTAGTCAAGTCTGTCAAAACAAATAGCGAAAAGTCGTCAGAATCATAACTTACAGAGTTCTCGACTAAACTACGACAAAATCCTGGATCTTTCCGGAACAACCGAATCAAGTCTGATTTCAATGATCTCAGTTTCAGTAATCTTAAAACATTATTATAAACTATCCCAAGCCACTACTTCATTTAAATTCTCGGTTTACGTATTTTTGGAAAGTCTTTTGAAAAATTTCCGCAAATGCTACGGAAAGGTCCCGAACCCTCCAAACCGGCTCGGATTTATCTAAACATGTTCGTAATATCATAAATAACTCACCAAAACACATCTTTATACAGAAAACCTACTTTTACCGAAAACTTACATATTCTATCGGATCGATCAAACTAGTTTTGTTTTTACTCGGACTCTACCAAATGCACATATTCCATATACTGATACTCAGTCAATTCAATTTATATCATTATGCTACTCTACGAAACTACTGGATACATCTGAATATTAAGTGGAAAACTTGAAATTAGCAAACTTTTAGCGGGAGGTCTTACCGAGATTTCGAGGTCATATACGGACTCTAGAAGATCACTCATACGTGCTGGAATCGATGGAATTCTGATCAGATCTTCTGTTAATCGTGGGTCACTATTCATTTGAATCTTCCTTCCTCGTTTCGTGTGCACGCAATTGAAAATCTGTTACCATCAACTTGTAGTACACTATGAGAGCTTTGATTTGGCGGGTGGCTCGGGTCGTGAAATGAAGCGACGAGCCGGGATCAGTAAACTCATTTTCTCACATTCCTCTCCTTCATGTGACATCTTTCATTATCAACTACATAATCACCGGCCACCACGAGACGCGTCTTGGCCGGACGATCACGATGATACTGGTCCGTGCCACCGTTGACGGCCAGAGGGCCTTCCGCTGATGCCAACTCTCTCCTTATCACGTCTTCTCTCTCTTCGGGTTACTATAGCTAAAGGATGAAGTTTTGGGGTTTCTTTGGTAATTAAATGAAATTATGGCTTTAATAACAAATTTCCTAAAAATTACACAAAGGTCCCTGAACGAAATTGCACTTGGTTTTTAATTTGGCCTGATTTGGTTTTTAGCAAAATTGAGGCCATTCTACTCAAAATTTTAAAAATTTCAACACGAAAGTTGTTCGTCTCGGAAAATCGACTCCGATGGTTCAAGAATCAGCTCAATCGGAGTTCATTTGCTATCTTTATAGCCGGAATAAGAATCTTTTCGCGTATAACGATAAAATCAGAAATCGCTTAACCGGTTCTCAGAACCACATTTTCCAAAATGATGAAACTTCACTTAAAAATATTCCAACCTATTTTCCATCATATATAGTCTTATTTTCGAATAGTATCACACTCCGAATTCTAAACTTCAATTCAGAAATCTTCCAGAATAGTTTCGGAAAAAATATTCGGGATATTAAATTCTCCCATCCTTATATAAATTTCTACCTCGAAATTTCTCTGTCCTTATGTCTGATCATTCGGAACTGAACGTACATACATTACCATCTTATTCGTATTCCGAAATCCGCTCACTTTACACATTTTCAAAGGTCACGTATTTCATATTGTTGGAGTTGGTGCTCGGCGTGCCAAATTTTATTGTATTTATTGTAAATATGTTGTACATTATATTTTATTATGAATACAATTAAGTAATTTTCATCAATATAATCTTATATATGGTAAAGGCGTAAAAGACTCTAGAATGAATAGTTGTGATATAATTGCAAAAGCGCCGCAATTGTTATTGAGAAATGTCACAAAATGATTCATTCTTAAAATATTCCTGGTCAAGGTTTACATATCTTGTTGGTTAGTAAACCCATGAGACTGATACGTGTCGTATATTAGAATTATTCTAATGGTTTATCTCAGTTAACCATGAGTCTTGGGAGACTCATATAGACACGTAGGTATTTATTGGATAAATATTGAACAACTCATTCAAAGATTCCTGATAGATTGTAGATCAACATCAATAGGAATCTTTACGAGTTGAATAGCATACTAGCTCATTTGACTTGAGATACCACTGTGGATATGTGAGATATCCACCATACTTTGATGACAGTCATGTCAGTGATCTTTTAAGATCAGACCTTCGCATGTTCGTCGGGTATGGACTGATACTCACGATATCTTGTGATGTATCCAGAGAGGATCAGTCAGTCCCGTATATGGGATTTAGGTGTCCAATTTGTGATTCTTTGAAATCCTTGGCCGATGTATGATTCGGAAAAGAGTTTCGAATATTTATTGAAGAATAATAATTATGTCGCGACACATGAATTGTTCATAGCGGAGATTAATGTTTATTCCGATAACCTATGACAAATGGATTATATATATGCAATGACTTCGACTTGGATGGTTCAACTTGATTATCTATGGTTGTCGTAATTTGTGAGTGGACAAATTACAGACATGGAAATGGTTTTCGTGACAGATAAACTTGAACCTAGAGAGTCCCACAATATAAAGTGTACTCGTTGAGCACTTGGGCAATTAATTATGGATAATTCATATTATTCATAATTTACACATGCGTATTAAATAATGTGTATTTGTATACGATACATAATTTAGATTAGATACACATTATAAACCCATAAAATTTTGACAATTGTTTTATTATTATTATTATTAATTATAATTGTTAATTGATTATTAATAATAATAAAATGGAAGAATATTCTTGGAATATTTCTCCATGTATTTATTTTATTTTTTTGTTAATAATAAAATGAATTAAATAATTAGTTAATTAATTTATTTTAATTAAGAATATTACATTGAATATTCTTTATTTTTTGGCAAATTTTGATTTTCCAAACCATGTGATTTGGACAAATGGATTTTGATTAACAAAAATCAAAATAAAAATCAATTTTGGATAAGATCAATGTTGTGTCAAAATCTAAGCCATGAAAATTGATTATTTTTATTGTAAAAATACTCTAATTTTCGAAAATTAGGGTTTGCTTACTATAAAAATGAAACTTGTTTCATTTTACAAGTTTGAATCACTTTCTCATGTGTTGAGAACAAAAGAAAAAAAGGAGAGTTAGGGTTCTAAATTATTCAACATCAAAAGGAAAAGTAATTGAGGGAATTGGAAATTAAATTAAGGTAATATTGAATTTCCAATTTCTATGTTTTCTTGTTTTGTTTCTTAAGCATGAGAATATATATTGGATATGTATTGTACATGACTTACTAACATATGTATATTTGATATGTATATGAAACAAAAATTTGGTGTTGATTGTTTAATAACCTTAACTATTTTTCTTTTGTAAGCATGTGTTTAAGATGAATTAGGGAATTAATCCCAAAAATAAAATTGTCATTCTAGAGTGATGTTACCACTCTAATATTGCCTAGAATTATTCTTGAGGCGTTATGTTGTGGTGATTAAATTTTGGTGAAAATTAATTAGATTAATTTGTGAATAAATTGAAATTAGGCAGAAAAATGGAGAAAACTAATTCTGGATCAGATCAGGTTTTGAACCTAAAAACATAATATTTTTCATCTAAAAATATGTTATTTGGATGATTTTGGATGTGTATTGGATGGTGGATAAATTCTGGAAATTGTTCCGGGGCGAAAACGTGAGAATACAGCGAAATTCACGTCGGAACAGGCTCAATGCGTGCCGGCTGTGAACCCAGCAAACTGGACACTATTGGGGCAGCCCTAGGGCTGACCGAACACTGCCCGAGTAACCGGGTTTCCCCAGCTTGGCTATTCGTCAACCGGTTTGACCGTTTGCCCGTTACGCGTATTATTTGTCGAAAAATATTTTCGTAAAATAATTTTAAATGTTAATAAATAATATATTTAAACTTATTTGGGTGAATTAAAAATATTTGATATTTATAATTCGCTTGGAAAAATTTTAAAATATTTAAAAACCATTTTAGCCTTCCATCGCGCCCTTCCGCAGCGTTCACCCCAACAAAATGGTATCAGAGCGTTTGGTCCTACATCCAATTAATTTTTCATGCCTTAAATATTTGATATTTAATTCAATTTATTTTACACATGTTTGAGAATTAATTGATTGGATCAATTATATTTACTATTTGACAGTATTTGTAAAATCCCCATAATAAGGCTTTCTATTTTGTGAGTGTACTGTAC
Source organism: Zanthoxylum bungeanum (assembly GCA_019454045.1). Taxonomy (NCBI): domain Eukaryota; kingdom Viridiplantae; phylum Streptophyta; class Magnoliopsida; order Sapindales; family Rutaceae; genus Zanthoxylum; species Zanthoxylum bungeanum. The sequence continues at coordinate 144,009 of SKCR01046111.1, read as the reverse complement.
ATTAATGGGTCTGTCTCATCAATACGGATATAAATATTTTTCTTGATACCGTGGTTGTATCTGCCAAGTAGTGCGACTATGGTTAATGGAAATTTGATTATACCGGTAAAACTTATTTGATAATAAACAAATTCGAGCGAACGTGCATACCAATAGATGCCAAAGTAGTGAGGTGATGCATTAGTACAATGGATATGTATATTGACGAGTATTGCCTTGAATACACCCATCCAATAAATTCCAAAGCAGTGAAGATCAGAAATGGTTCAGAACCTATTTCTAAGAGTCACATTGGATGTGATTGGTAATGGTTACTACTTTCAAATATATTTGGGCACAATGTGCCAAAGTTGTGTGTTTAAATATATTTGTGAGGTCTACTTCCTGCTATAGAATTTAATTTAAATATTAAATTCTCGTATTTTATTTGGGGATTATCAATTTATTTAAAATAGTGGGAGGGCATCCTTATATTAAAAATCCATGATATGTTGGATGTTTTAGATATTGATGGAAATTACTCATGTCTGCTAATTCCTATTTCTTTTGTAAAATTTGTGATGGCTGCTACTACATCTTCTAATCCTTTTGCTCATGTCCTGGACGCGAACAAATTGACTGGTACGGAGAACTTTAGTGAATGGGAATTAGACCTTAAGATAGTCTTGAGATCAGAGAAGTTGGGTTATGTGTTGGATATTCCAGTACCGTTGGATATTGCTCCGGAGTCTACACTTAAAGAGAATAAGACATTTCAGATATGAAAGGATGCTAATCTGAGAGTCAGATCACTCATTCTCTGTTCTATGTCTTCTGATCTAAATAGGCAATATGTTGATTTGCCTGACTCCTATAGCATTATAACTCATCTTCGGGAGCTATTTCTGAACCAGGAGCAACGCGTGCCGGGTTAAACGCGTGCCGACTATGAACCCAGTGAACTGGGCACTGTTCGGGCAGCCCAAGGGCTGACCAAAAACTGCCCGAGTGACTGGGTTGCCCCAGCTCGACTGTTGGTCAATCGGTTTGACCGTTTGCCCGTTAAGCGTATTATTTGTCGAAAAATATTTTCGTAAAATAATTCATCGTGATTCGAACTATATTATGTTATTAAATGTTAATAAATAATATATTTAAACTTATATTGGTGAATTAATCATATTTGATATTTATAATTCGCTCGAATTTTTTTTTAAATATTTAAAAACCATTTTCGTCTTCGATCGCGCCCTTCCGCTGCGTTCACCCCAACAAAATGGTATCAAAACGTCTGATCCCACATCCAAAATAAATTTTCATGCCTTAAATATTTTATATTTAATTCAATTTATTTTAGATATGCTTGAGAAATAATTGATTGGATCAATTATATTAACTGTTTGACAGTAGTTGTAAAATCCCCATAATAAGGTTTTGTGTTTTGTGAGTGTACCGTACATTAATGGGTCCGTCTCGTCAATACAGATATAAATATTTTTCTTGATACCGTGGTTGTATCTGCCAAAGCAGTGCGGCTATGGTTATTGGAAATTTGTTTATACCGGTAAAACTTATTTGATAAGAAATAAATTTGAGCGAACCTGCATACCAATAGATGAAAAAGCAGTGAGGTGATGCATTAGTACCTTGGATATGTATATTGATGAGTATTACCTTGAATACGCCCCATCCAATAAATTCCAAAGCAGTGAAGATCAGAAATGGTTCAGAACCTATTTCTAAGAGTCACATTGGATGTGATTGGTAATTTTTACCTACTTTCAAATATATTTGGGCACAATGTGCCAAAGTTATGTGTTTAAATATATTTATGAGGTCTACTTCATACTATAGAATTTAATATAATTATTAAATTCTCGTATTTTATTTGGGGATTATCAATTTATGTAAAATATTGGGAGGGCGTCCTTATATTAAAAATCCATGATATGTTGGATGTTTTAGATATTGATGGAAATTGCTCATGTCTGCTAATTCCTGTTTCTTTTTGTAAATTTTGTGATGGTAGCTATTACTTCTTGTAATCCTTTTGCTCATGTCCTAGACGCGAACAAATGACTGGTCCTAAGAACTTTAGTGAATGGGAATTAGATCATAAGATAGTATTGAGATCATAGAAATTGGGTTATGTGCTGGATAGTCTAGTAACGTTGGATATTGCTCCGGAGTCTACACTTGAAGAGAATGAGACATTTCATAAATGTAAGGATGATGATCTGAGAGTCAGATCACTCATTCTCTGTTCTATGTCTTCTGATATAATGAGGCAATATGCGGATATGCTTGATTCCTATAGCATTATAACTCATCTTCGGGAGCTATTTCTGAACGAGTCACAACGCGTGCCGGGCTCAACGCGTGCCGGCAGTGAACCCAGCAAATTGGGCACTCTTCGGGCAGCCTAAAGGCTGACGAAACACTGCCCGAGTGACTGGGTTGCCCCAGCTCGGCTGTTGGTCAATCGATTTGACTGTTTGCCCGTTACGCGTATTATTTATCGAAAAATATTTTCGTAAAATAATTCGTCGTGATTCGAACTATATTATGGTATTAAATGATAATAAATAATATATTAAAACTTATATGGGTGAATTAAACATATTTGTTATTTATAATTCGCTCGAAAATTTTTTAAAATGTTTAAAAACCATTTCGTCTTCCACCGCGCCCTTCCGCTGCATTCACCCTAACAAATGGTATCTGAGCGTCTGATCCCACATCAAAAATAATTTTTCATGACTTAAATATTTGATATTTAATTCAATTTATTTTAGATATGCTTGAGAATTAATTGATTGGATCAATTATATTAACTGTTTGACAGTAGTTGTAAAATTCCCATAATAAAGCTTTGTGTTTTGTGAGTGTACTGTACATTAATAGGTCCGCCTCGTCAATACTGGTATAAATACTTTTCTTGATACCGTGGGTATATCTGCCAAATCAGTGCGGCGATGGTTAATGGAAAATTCTATATACCAGTCAAACTTATTTGATAATAAATAAATTTGAGCGAAAGTGCATACCAATAGATGCCAAAGCAGTGAGGTGATGCATTAGTACCTTGGATATGTATATTGACGAATATTGCCTTGAATACACCTCATCCAATAAATGCCAAAGCAGTGAAGATCAGAAATGGTTTAGAACCTATTTCTAAGAGTCACATTGGATGTGATTGGTAATTTTTACCTACTTTCAAATATATTTGGGCACAATGTGCCAAAGTTATGTGTTTAAATATATTTATGAGGTCTACTTCATACTATAGAATTTAATATAATTATTAAATTCTCGTATTTTATTTAGGGATTATCAATTTATGTAAAATATTGGGAGGGCATCCTTATATTAAAAATCCATGATATGTTGGATGTTTTAGATATTGATGGAAATTGCTCATGTCTGCTAATTCCTGTTTCTTTTTGTAATTTTTTGATGGTAGCTATTACTTCTTCTAATCCTTTTGCTCATGTCCTAGACGCGAACAAATTGACTGGTCCTAAGAACTTTAGTGAATGTGAATTAGATCATAAGATAGTATGAGATCATAGAAATTGGGGTATGTGCTGGATAGTCTAGTACCGTTGGATATTGCTCCGGAGTCTACACTTGAAGAGAATGAGACATTTCATAAATGTAAGGATGATGATCTGAGAGTCAGATCACTCATTCTCTGTTCTATGTCTTTTGATCTAAAGAGGCAATATGCTAATATGCCAGACATATATAACATTATAACTCAGCTTCGGAAGCTATTTCTGAACCAGGAGCAACGCGTGCCAGTTGTGAACCTAGTGAAATGGGCACTGTTCGGGCAGCCCAAAGGCTTACTAAACACTGCCCGAGTGATTGGGTTGCCCTAGCTCGGCTGTTGGTCAATCGGTTTGACCGTTTGCCCTTTACGCATATTATTTGTCGAAAAATATTTTCGTAAAGTAATTCGTCGTGATTCGAACTATATTATGTTATTAAATATTAATAAATAATATATTTAAACTTATATGGGTGAATTAAACATATTTGATATTTATAATTCGCTCGAAAAAATTTTAAAATGTTTAAAAGCCATTTCCGTCTTCCACTGTGCCCTTCCGCTGCGTGCACCCCAACAAAGTGGTATCAGAGCGTCTAATCCCACATCCAAAATAATTTTTCATGCCCTAAATATTTGATATTTAATTCAATTTATTTTAGATATGCTTGAGAATTAATTGATTGGATCAATTATATTAACTGTTTGACAATAGTTATAATATCCTCATAATAAGGCTTTGTGTCTTGTGAGTGTACTATACATTAATGGGTCCATCTTGTCGATACAAATATAAATATTTTTCTTGATATCGTGGTTGAATCTGCCAAAGCAGTGCGACTATGGTTAATGGAAATTTGTTTATACTGATGAAACTTATTTGATAAGAAACAAATTCATGCGAACGTGCATACCAATAGATGCCAAAGCCGTGAGGTGATGCATTAGTACCTTTTATATGTATATTGACTAGTATTGCCTTGAATATGCCCCATCCAATAAATTTCAAAGCAGTGAACATCGGAAACGGTTCAGGGCCTATTTCTAAGAGTCACATTGGATGTAATTGTTAATTGTTACCTACTTTCAAATATATTTGGGCACAATATGCCAAAGCTCTGTGTTTAAATATATTTGTAAGGTCTATTTCCTGCTATAGAATTTAATTTAATTATTAAATTCTCGTATTTTGTTTGGGGATTATCAATTTATGTAAAATAGCGGGATGGCATCCTTATATTAAAAATCCATGATATGTTGGATGTTTTAGATATTTATGGAAATTACTCAGGTCTGCTAATTCCTAATTCTTTTGTAAATTTTGTGATGGCAGCTACTACTTCTTCTAATCCTTTTGCTCATGTCTTGGACGCGAACAAATTGACTGGTCCTGAGAACTTTATTGAATGGGAATTAGATGTTAAGATAGTTTTTAGATCAGAGAAGTTGGGTTATGTGCTGGAAAGTCCAGTACCGTTGGATATTGCTCTGGAGTCTACACTTGACGAGAATGAGACATTTCAGAAATGGAAGGATGATGATCTGAGAGTCATATCACTCATTCTCTATTCTATGTCTTCTGATCTAAAGAGGTAATATGCTGATATGCCTGACTCCTATAACATTTTAACTCAGCTTCGAGAGCTATCCCACCGGCGTATTCCCAGTTCATTATGAACTTCAACATGCATGGTATTCGTTATTCCTACAGTCAGTTGCATCGAATGGTTCAGACTGCTGAGAAGGACATCAAGAATAGTGTGCCGACACTCATCTCAAAGTACTCTTTTCCTAGTTCTTCTTCTTCTCAATCTGCGAGATCTGGCATGAAAAAGAAGAAGAAAAAAGGAAAAGAAGACTGGCTCCGGTGTTCCTCCTAAATGAAATGTTGAAAAGCCAGGCAAGTCGAAGAAGAAGAAAGCAGTTGAGGACAAGTTCCACCACTGTGGCAAGATTGGACATTGGAGATGCAATTGTGCAGACTACATAGCTTCTGTCAGACGGAAGAGAGCCTCTGCATCAGGTATGTTTATTTTCCCTACCATTAATATCTCTTTGGCCTGTGAAGCCATTGGTTCTGGATGGGTTTTAGATTATGATAGTTCGACTCACATCTGCAATTCGTTGCAGGGGCTGAGGGTTAGTAGGATACTTAATTCAGGAGAGATGCAGCTGCGTTTTGGGAATGGAGTTTCTTTATCTATAGCAACATTGGTGAATACCAGATTCGTCTATCTATAGGCAGCATCATTTTGACATATTGTGTTTTTATGCCTGGTTATGTAGCTAATATTATTTCCCTATTTGTATTAGATACAAAAGGATATCATGTACATATTAAGAATCGTTCTATGTATATATATGATATGAATGATGCTTTGTTACAAAAATGTTCAAATTCGCAAGCTCATTATATTTTGTATGTCATTAGAGATGTTTATGAAATTGGGGATAATAAGCGTAAAATATCTTAAATAACTGATACTGAATTGTGGCATATGCGGTTAGGTCATATATGTGTACGACACCTAACCTATATGGTTAAGAATGGTTTGATCGAGAATTTAACCATACAATCTTTTCCAACTTGTGAATCTTGTATTCATGGTAAAATAAACAAAGGCCCATTTATTGGTGTTGGACATCGGGCCACTGACTTATTAGAACTCGTACATAGTGATGTATGTGGTCCTATAAGTCACACTGCTCATAGTGGTTTTTCTTACTTCATAACATTTATCGATGATTTGTCACGGTATAGTTATGTTTATTTGATGAAACATAAATTGGAAACCTTTGAAAAGTTCAAAGAATTTCAAAATGATGTGGTGAATATGTGAGTAATGAATTAACCGAGTCTTTTAAAGAGAATGTGATTCTTGCTCAATATACTCATTCGGGTACTCCACAGCACAATGGAGTGTCTGAAAGGAGAAATCAGACTTTATTAGATATGGTCCAATCCATCTTGAGTTTTATAGATCTGCCTTACTTTTTGTGGGGATATGCTCTTCTAACTACTGCACATCTGCTGAATATGGTTCCTTCTAAAGTTGTTCCCACTACTCCATATGAGATATGGGTTGGTAGGAAATCGAACCTTAATTATATTAGGGTTTTGGGTTGTCCTGCATATGCCAGAGTGACGTAGCAGGATAAAATTTTGCCTCGATGACGAAAATTTAGGTTTGTTGGATATCCTTCGAACTCCAAAGAATATCAATTCTATGAACCCGAGCATCGAAATGTGTTCGTAGCTCATTTTGCCAGATTTCTAGAAGAAGAATTCTTGGCAGAATGTGGTAATCATAGAAGGGTTGAACTTGATGAAGTCCAACCTATAGATGATAGACCGATAGAGGAATCACAGGTTCAAACAGAAGTAGAACCTTCTAGTTCCACTCTCCGTACGTCTACTAGGATATCGAGACCTCCTGAGTGTTTGAATTTGATACAAGACAAGAGCCTCGATGTCCTCCTTATTGAGGAGACTAATCTGTATACCTACAGTGAAGCAATGTTAGACATTGATTTTGCTAAATGGCAGGAAGCCATGAATTCTGAAATAGACTCTATGCATCAGAATAAAGTATGGGACTTGGTTCTGTTTCCTTAAGGAATTGTTCCTGTATGTTGTAAATGGGTTTACAAAAGGAAGCGCGGGCCTGATGGGAAGGTTGATGTTGGGGTTTTGGGCGAAGGGCGCTGCGGAAGCGCGGGTAGGGCGAAATCATATTTTAAAACTTTTTCCAAATACCAAATAAATTATTCAATATCTAATATGAATAATTTATTCATATTTCACCTTACCCTATTTATTCAATATCAATATTGACATAAATATAGTTGAAACTTCGCTAAACTTTTACGAAAATCATTTTTTCACAAAATGGCCTAATACGTGTTTTTGACCGAATCGACTACCCAAAAATTATGGAAACTGCCTAGGTAAGATCCAATAGTGTCGGGGCAGTTCATGGGCTGCCCAAACAGTGACAGATTCATTGTTTGGGCAGCCGTCACTTGGTTGGCTCAAAATCCACCCGGTAACGCTGTTTTTGGCCGTTTTCGCTTATTTCAAGTCGGAAATACTTTCCGGAAATTGTGCCAACTCCCAAACACATCCAAAACATTTATAAGACAAAAATTTCATCCCCAAAACAGAAACTTTTCCAGGTCTGAACAGAAAACGAAATTGGCCAAAAAATCATGTTTTAATCCAATTTTCACAAAAATTAATCTAATTAATCCATCACCAAATGAGTCCCACCACATATGAAAAAATCTAGAAAAATTCTAGGCTATCTAAGAGTGGATCAGTAACTCTAGAATGGCAACCATATTGTCCAACAATAATTTGAACAAATTGGAACAAAATTACACTAATTAGCTCCAATACCAACTTCACACATGCATAAACTTCATTCTCCTTCAACCACAAATAAAAACCCCAAATTTTCAGATTTGTAGGAAATCCTAGAACAATTCTAAATCAACAAGAAACAAGAAATCATATTTATAAGCTAAAGGTTTTGAAGACTTACCTTAAATCCACTTAAACCTTAGCCTTTTCTTTGATTTTTCTTTCAAGATCCATGGATTCTTCAAACCAATTTGTAAACCCATTTTTTTAAGGAGTTTCGGCAGTGGTTGAATGAAGGAGATAATGAAAAAACAAATTTTTATCCTTTTTATACAATTACCGAAAATAGCAAGTCAAAAGGCATTTTGGTCCTTTGAAACTTTATCAAATAAATTAATATTTATACTTTATATAAGCAAATCAAATTCACACACATATAAAGCATAATTATTACATGCCAAATATTCCAATTAAATCTCCCCAAGTATCATTCAATTAATGATAAAAGGATAAAGATTAAATTTTTAATTATTTAATTATTTAACAATTAAATAACTAAATAATTAATTAACAACCATATATGTATTTTTATTTACATTAAATAACATACATATATTAATGGCATGTGTCAAAATCTCATTTGACAAATAATTAATGTGTATCTAATCGTATTATTTATCAAATATAAATACACATAATTATGCGGACAAAAATCCCCTAATACATGTGTTGTCGTTTAACCGATTAAACGATCCGAATTAACTCTCTTAATCCGGTGAAGTATTATGAATAATTTGGTATTATTCATATCGAGTTGCCCAAGTGCTCAATGAGTACACTTCATATTGTGGGACTCTCTAAGTTTAGATTTATCCGTCAAGAAAATCCAATTTCGTGTCCATAATCCACCCACTCATTGATTATGACGACCACATATAATCTCGTTAAACTATGCAAGCTGAGGTCATTGCATACGTATAATCCCTCCGTCACAGGCCATCCGTATTATACTTGGGATATAGATCAGAACGTCAAATCTGTTCGGTATAATACAGTCGACTTTCAATTTATGATCTCTAAATAATACTCGGAACAGGTTTTCAACGTTATACCACGGCCATGGATTTACTAGATCGTAAACATGTGTTGGATGCCTATACCATGTACACAGAACTGACGAATATTGTCTTGATACGCACATGATATCATGAGAATCAGTCCACACCCAACGAACAGGCGGAGGTCTGATCATGACTAGATCGTTGATGTGACTGCCATGAAAGTGTGGAGGATAGCTCATATATCCACAGTGGTATCTCAAGTCGAATGACCACTATTCTCACTCAACTCGAGAAGGTTCCTATTGACGTTGGTGTACCATCTATTAGGAAAAAATCAGTGAGTCGTTCAGTGTCTTATCAAATAAACACCTACATGTCTATACGAGTCTCCCGAGACTCGTGGTTCTTTAGGATAAACCATCAGACCAAGTCACTATATACAACATGTACTGGTCTCAGCGGATTTTACTAACCGACCCGTGTTAGCAAATCTTGACCAGGAACTTTATTTAAGGATATACAACTAATAGTGCGCTTCCCAATGTCAATTACAAACTACGTTGTAACTACGCACTATATTGTAAATCTTATGGTCTTTGTTTAATATACACGTATCACTGAACCAGATTCAGTTTTGATCTAATCGTAATCAGATATCTAATCGCAATTAGATCGAATAAGTGTATAAAAGACAAGGGTGCTACCACTAAAATTACTAATATATGAATCAGACATAAATACGATCCGGATTGGCACTCCAAGCACCAACCCTAACAATTTCTCCCACTTGCTCTTGTACCAATCCATGGTATCCTATATACATCTTAATATGTATCGCATACTCATTGCCCTCAAGAGCTCACCAGCTCTCAAGAGGTAGGCAACAACAAGTAATCCTGCTTTAACAAATCGAGTCTGTCTGTCTAACAAACCCAACTATTTTCCTTAGCCAACATCATTCATATTTTGTAGAATCCAAATTCCACAACAATATGACTCGGATGTTATATCAGTATTGTGTTATAGCTACTAAGTTGTCTATGTATTTTGAATCAAATCCAAATACTATAAGAAAACCGCAAGTACTACACTAATATGAAAACTTCTAATCTATAGAGTCACTTTGCAAACTTCATAAGTCAATACTTCAAAAGATGCAACTGATTCCACTAATTTAGTAGAATCAACGGTGACACTCCCACTGCATCTTTTCTGAATTTATATGACATTGACCATATAATGTCATAATTAGAATCAAAACTAATCTGACCTTATGGTTGCTGACAAAATTCTCCATGAATCAGAAACTGGTTCTTAATATCTCCAAGATTACAAAGAACATGTTTCAAGACCCATCATATGTTTTGTAGCATATCAAAATAACTCGTAACAATTACGATTAAATTGATATTTTTAATCGCAATAATACATTATTTATTACGCTATCATCCTATGATGCATAAGATTGACTAGACATTCTAATCAACCTCACTTTCGACAAAGGAATCATCCTTTACGAAAGATGAATACTATATACATAAAGACACGTTAACTGTCAAACAATTATACTAACTGTCATACAGATAGTTTTACTGTGTCCTTTATTAGATCATAACTAATATGCGACTAATGGGAGTATCTGACAAGTCTCTTAGTTTTATATCATATATAAGACTTTATATCAAACATAACAGAGACTGCTCCCACTGTTAACACAGAGAAAAGAAGACTTAGGATACACAATGCTAGAAAGAAATTTGTACGCTCCCACTGACCCTACTGACAAATACATATTCTTTATACTTTGATAAAACCAGACAATCTGAGTGATATCAAAAACAGAGAACACGAGTTTCCGAAAAGCTTATCTGAGTCTACAAGAGGCTCTATAAGCGAGTATATCAAACTGTGATCTTAGCAGAATACAAACTCTAGGGCCATTATAGAATGAACTCTTCAAACTAAGAAATCGTGACGGATCTCTCATTCAAAGAAATCACACAAGAACGCCACTTTGCATTCTTTAGCCAAACTATAGTTTAATATCAACATTAACCAACAAATCCTAAATTGTCCAATTAGTGCGACAAGAGACAAGCTTCCTCAGAATCTACAATAGACTACTGAGTGTAACCTTTCTCATTGTCATACTATAAAGGTCAAACCTTTATCGAGCTCACTTTGCTTTTGCTGCGCAAACAATTTGCACTTTTTATGAACTATTCATAACAAAAGCCTAACCAAGTTTTAAACTTGATCGTAGTAAGCAATGAACAATCTTAGATCTATAGTTCAATGTTAAGTTCCAGATTCGATATCAAATATCGCTCCACTATAAGTTATAAGAAAATTTTCTCCGATAAGAAAACATCAGAATCATTAAGTATCAAATACTTTGTAAATGATTCTGATATCCTATTAAACTTATACGGAAGTTGTCTAAGGATCATTTCATCTTATTAATTATTTAGTTCCATCACAGTTTATCATTCTCACATTTGACTTCACTAAGTCAAGTCCTTTCTACAATCGTCAACATCCAATGTCAAGTACCAAGTAACAAAATAATTTTATTACTCGGGATCGTAGAAAAGATATTCTATCAAATAGAATACAATATTCTATTAATTAGAATAAATGATAAACTTTTACTTTTACCTCCGAGGTGCAAGTACTTACAATTATATAACCATTATACAAAAGAAAGATTCAAATCTTAAACCTTTCAAAATTCGAATTTTCTACGATACATATCATATATGTAACTGTAGAAATGAATGGAACCTTAATTAAAGAGATGAATTAATGTTACTGGAGCATAACCCCAAGAGTACTGAAAACTAATTCGGTAAACTCAATATCAACGAATCAAATCATAGAAGATTCGATAACTCCCACTGACCAATTCCATCAAAATGGAAACGCGGAAGTTTAATATTGAGTAAGAATAAAATTCATTAAATAACTTGAGAACTAATTGCCTTAAATTCATGTGTTTGATCATATCAAACATCTTCGAACAATTTAAGAGGTTCAACATGTTTTCCATTAGAAACACGAAACTAAGTTATGACAATTCATCAACTGAGTTACGAAGCAAAGAAAACTCCACAATGTAATTTCTAATTCATTAAACTACATATATCCAATGTATTAGTTTAACAAATCTATGGTCCAATGACAATCATTGGTTAAATGAAATTTAATCACAACCTGAATATAATATTCATTAAATGGATAAGGATATGTGATGTGATGTGATCTCATATCAAACCATCCTTTACCATACGGAACAAGCATCTAATGTTTTTAAGATAAAATCTCATAAAGCACAATTCTCAGTTATTTACTTTACCAAATATTTTCCTTAATGTTTATCTTTCATTAATGACATTACTAATCGCTTTAAAATATGTAACAACTGTTTATACAGAACAAGCAACTATCCAATAGTCACAAGTTCTGATATCAAATATCAAAACAGTTATTGAACATTATTTTAAACAACTAGACATGAGATTCGGTATCTAATACCTACAATTATCGTATTGTGAGAATCAATATTCTCTATACACAACTATACACATCTCATTTCTTAAGCTTTATAATTTACGTTCAATTACTCACAACAATTGCAAATGATTGATTAGCAAATTGTGTCAGACACGTGACTTCTAAAAGTCACTAAAGCCAAGAAACGTCATTATAAGACAAACAAATACTAAATGGATTTTCTTAATGACAGTCAAGAATCTAGAGACATGAACCATTGAAGTCAAATCTTACTACATAAGAAATAATTATATCTAGAATAATATCCTAAAAAAGATATATATTTAGATTACCTAATCGTGACTTAGAAACTAAGTCACAAACCATCTTGATTTTCAAGAAAATCGGAACAACGGTTCCCGATGGTTTGAACTAATCTAACAATATCTAAGTCTATTTTCCTTCTAAAACCTATTCTATAACTACGTAACCATATGTAAAGTCAGAAAACCTATTCAAATAACAGACATGCAGTGAATTAGAAGCATAAATCTATAAACAGTATAGAATACAGGAAAATGAAATCAGTAAATTCCATAAAATTACACAGTGTCTGAGTTATGGATTTTAAACCCAGCAGTGTCTCCAACTACTTTACATAATACCGTAATCCCCAACGGACAACGGGAATTCAATAATTAAATCGAATTCCATAGTGAGAGAAGGATCCCATGAATATATTTCGACTCACAGTTTTCGCACGATCTCGCCTACGTATATTCATTAGGTAGACAACTTTTTGTCAATCACTCACCAGTGACTCCTAATTTCGGTCCTGACCATTTCTCGCTGTGACAGCTTTGGCACGTTCACAAGGAGGCGTATGAAGGCTACATTTGTCAATGACAAACTCAAGCTACTGGTGTAGTCCTGACAGCTTTGGCACATTCAAGATTTCCACTTTCACTTGAATTTATCTAGTATCAATATACAACCGATATGGATAATAATCCTATAACTACACCCTCACAGCTTTGGAACGATCTCGGATGCACTTCTAGAAAAATACCTATAAACCGTACTGACAATATGGACCAAGAAACATGTATCCAATACACGTTACTTTACAGCCATATTTAAAAGCGGGGATTTTCCTATGGAAGTTATACTCTACATCCAATGTAGAATTTTAATCTAAATCATTTTCTAAACATTTCAATTCTACTTTAGAAAACATAACACAATTTAACTATTAAATTTTCGTTATATTTCCGTTAACGTTAAATCGAAAAGTAAAGAAACATATCTAGATTAAAAGCATGTGCAAACATTAAAATTGGATTAAATATCAAATATCAAGCATGAATAATGTAATGGATGAAGCATCATACCCGCTCTGATACCATTTTTGTTGGGGTTTTGGGCGAAGGGCGCGGCGGAAGCGCGGGTCGGGCGAAATCGTATTTTAAAACTTTTTCAAAATACCAAATAAATTATTCAATATCTAATATGAATAATTTATTTATATTTCACCTTATCCTATTTATTCAATATCAAATATTGACATAAATATAGTTGAAACTTCGTGAAACATTTACAAAAAAAACAATTTTCCGCAAAATGGCCCAAAACGTGTTTTTGACCGAACCGACTACCCGACGCTTATGGAAACTTCCCAGGTAAGATCCAATATTGTCGGGGCAGTTCATGGGCTGCCTGAATAGTGACAGATTCACTGTTTGGGTAGCCGTCACCCGGTTGGCTCAAAATCCACCCGGTAACGTCGTTTTTCGCTGTTTTCGCTTATTTCAAGTCGGAAACACTTTTCGGAAATTGTGCCAACTCCCAAAACACATCCAAAACATTCATAAGACAACAATTTCATCCCCAAAACAGAAAATTTTCCAGGTCTGAACAGAAAACGAAATCGGCCCAAAAATCTTGCTTTAATCCAATTTTCACAAAAATTAATCCAATTAATTCATCACCAAATGAGTCCCACCACATATGAACAACTCTAGAAAAATTCTAGGCTATCTAAGAGTGGATCAATAACTCTAGAATGGCAACCATATTGTCCAACAATAATTTGAACAAATTGGAATAAAATTACACTAATTAGCTCCAATACCAACTTCACACATTCATAAACTTCTTTCTCCTTTAACCACAAATAAAAACCCAAAATTTTCAGATTTGTAGGAAACCCTAGAACAAATCTAAATCAACAAGAAACAAGAAATCATATTTCTAAGCTAAAGGTTTTGAATACTTACCTTAAATCCACTTAAACTTTATCCTTTTATTTGATTTTTCCTTCAAGATCCATGGATTCTTCAAACCAATTTGTAAACCCATTTTTTAAGGAGTTTCGGCAGTGGTGGAATGAAGGAGATAATGAAAAAACAAGTTTTTATCCTTTTTATACAATGACCGAAAATATCAAGTCAAAAGGCATTTTGGTCCTTTGAAAATTTATCAAATAAATTAATATTTATACTTTATATAAGCAAATCAAATTCACACACATATAAAGCATAATTATCACATCCCAAATGTTCCAATTAAATCTCACCAAGTATCATTCAATTAATGATAAAAGGATAAAGATTAAATTTTTTAATTATTTAATTATTTAACAATTAAATAACTAAATAATTAATTAACAACCATATATGTATTTTTATTTACATTAAATAAAAAATACATATATTAATGGCATTTGTCAAAATGTCATTTGACAAATAATTAATGTGTATCTAATGGTATTATGTATCAAATACAAATACACAATAATTATTAGCCGACAAAAATTCCTTAATGCATGTGTTTTCGTTTAACCGATTAAACGATCCGAATTAACTCACTTAATCCGGTGAAGTATTATGAATAATCTGTATTATTCGTATCGAGTTGCCCAATTGCTCAACGAGTACACTTCATATTGTGGGACTCTCTAAGTTTAGGTTTATCCATCACGAAATCCAATTTTGTGTCCATAATCCACCCACTCATGGATTATGACGACCACGGATAATCTCGCTAAACTATGCAAGCCGAGGTCATTGCATACATATAATCCCTCTGTCACAGGCCATCCGTATTATACCTGGGATATAGATCAGAATGTCAAATCCGTTCGGTATAATACAGTCGACTTTCAATTTACGATCTCTAAATAACACTCGGAACCGGTTTCCGACATTATACCATGGCCATAGATTTACTAGATCATAAACACATGTTGGATGCCTATGCCCTGTACACAGAACTGACGGATCTTGTCTTGCTACGCACAGGATATCATGAGCATCAGTCCACACCCAACGAACATGTGAAGGACTGATCATGACTAGATCGTTGACGTGAGTGCCATCAAAGTGTGGAGTATAGCTCATATATCCATAGTGGTATCTCAAGTCGAAGGACCACTATGCTCGCTCAACTTGAGAAGGTTCATACTGACGTTGGTGTACCATCTATTAGGAAACCTGCAGTGAGTCGTTCAATGTCTTATCAAATAAACACCTACATGTCTATACAAGTCTCCCGAGACTCATGGTTCATTGGGATAAACCATCGAACCAAGTCACGATATATGACATGTACTGGTCTCAGCGGATTTTACTAACTGACTTGTGTTAGCAAATATTGACCAGGAACTTTATTTAAGGATATACAACTAATAATGCACTTCCCAATGTCAATTACAAACTACGTTATAACTGCGCACTATACTGTAAATCCTAGAGTCTTTGTCTAATATACACGTATCACTAAACCAGATTCAGTTTCGATCTAATCGTAATCAGATATCTAACCGCAATTAGATCGAATAAGTGTATAAAAGACAAGGGTGCTACCACTAAAATTAGTAATATTATGTAAAATACAATTGCTTGTATTTATGAATCGGACATAAATATGATCTGGATTGGCACTCCGAGCACCAACCCTAACAGTTGAAACCTTTAAAGCCTGATTGGTTGCTAAAGGTTACACTCAAAGGCCAGGTGTGGACTATGATTAAACCTTTTCAATAGTAGCGAGTCTATTAGGATTTTGTTGGCTATCGCTGCTTACAATGATTATGATATTTGGCAAATGGATGTCAAAATGGTTTTCTTAATGGATTTCTTGATGAAGAAATCTATATGGAACAGCCAGAGGGTTTTGTCTCCAACCAAAATTCTGGCATGATAGGTAAGCTTAAGAAGTCCATTTATGGGCTTAAACAAGCTTCGCGGAGTTGGAATCTTCATTTTGATGAGGTAATCATATTGTCTGGTTTTCTCAAAAATGAAGAAGAACCTTGTGTTTATAAGAAGGTTAGTGGGAGTATGATCGTGTTCTTAGTGTTTTATGTTGACAACATCTTGATCATTGGAAATGATATTGGAATGATGCAGGGTTTTAAACCATACCTCTGTAAAAACTTCTCCATGAAAGACTTGGGTGAAGCTTCCGATATATTTGGTATAAAACTCTATAGGGATAGAGAAAGGAAGCTGATTGGGTTATCTCAATCTTCTTACATAGATAAGATCCTAGAAAGGTACAACTTTAGAATTGTAAAGTTTCTAATATACCTTTTCGACATGACATTCATCTTTCGAAGAAGATGTGTCCTCAGACGGAAGATGAAAAGGCTAGAATGTCTAGTCAGCCTTATGCATCATGCTTAGGAAGCATCATATATGCCATGTTATGCACGAGACCTGATATTATTCATACAATAAGCGTTACTAGTGGATATCAATCAAATCCAGGTAATGACCATTGGATGGCCGTTAAACATATCCTAAAGTATTTGAAAGGTACTAAGGATAAGTTCCTTATTTATGGAGAAGGTGATTTACAGATAAGAGGATATACAGATTATGACTTTCAGTCAGATCCTGATGATAGAAAGTCTACCTCAGGTTTTGTATTTACTCTTAATAATGCTGCAGTTAGTTGGAAGTGTTCCAAACAAGGATCAACAGCTGATTCCATCACTGAGGCGGAATATATTGCGGCATCAGATACTGCAAAGAAATCTGTATCGATTAGAAAAATTATCACATAATTGGGAGTTGTCCCAAGCATCGAGGATTCGATCCCGTTGTTCTGTGATAATAGTGGTGTCGTTGCACAGACAAAAGAACCTAGAGCGCATCGGAAATCGAAACATGAGTAACGAAAGTACCACATTATTTGTGAGATCATCGCTCGAAGAGATGTTGCCATATACAAGATATCTGGAGAGGATAACATAGCATACCCGCTTACAAAGGCCTTTCCTTCGAGACTATATGATAGACATGTAGAGGCAATGAGTATTAGATACCATCAAATTTGGCACTAGAGCAAGTGGGAGAAAATGTTGGAGTTAGTGCTTGGCGCGCCATAGTTTGTTGTATTTATTGTAAATACGTTGTACATTATATTTTATTATGAATAAAATTAAGTAATTTTCATCAATCTAATCTTATATATGGTAAAGGCGTAAAAGACCTTAGAATGAATAGTTGTGACATAATTACAAAAGTGCCGCAATTGTTACTGAGAAATGTCACAATATGATTTATTCTTAAAATGTTCCTGGTCAAGGTTTACATCTCTGGTCGGTTAGTAAACCCGTGAGACCGGTCCGTGTCGTATATTGGAATTGTTCTAATGGTTTATCTCAGTAAACCATGAGTCTTGGGAGACTCATATAGACACGTAGGTATTTATTGGATAAATACTGAGCGACTCATTCAAAGATTCCTGACAGATGGTACATCAACGTCAATAGAAATCTTTACGAGTCGAATATCATATTAGCTCATTTGACTTGAGATACCACAGTGGATATGTGAGATATCCTTCATACTTTGATAACAGTCACGTCAACGATCTTTTAAGATCAAACCTCTGCTTGTTCGTTGAGTATAGATTGGTACTCACGAAATCATGTGATGTATCCAGAGTGGATCTCTCAGTCCCGTATACGGGATTTAGGTATCCAATTTGTGATTCTTTGAAATCCTTGGACGAGGTATGATTCGGAAAAAACTTCCGAATATTTATTGAAGAATCATAATTATATCGCGACATATGAATTGTTCATAGCAGAGATTTGATGTTTAATCTATATTTACGGAACAATTCGGATAACCTATGATAGATGGATTATATATACGCAATGACTTCGACTTGGATGGTTCAACTTGATTATCTGTGGTCGTCGTAATTTGTGAGTGGACAAAGTACGGACATGGAAATGGTTTATGTGACTGATAAACTTGAACCTAAAGAGTCACATAATATAAAGTTTACTCATTAAGCACTTGGGCAATTAATTAAGGATAATTCGGATTATTCATAATTTACACATGCGTATTAAATAATGTGTATTTGTATACGATACATAATTTAGATTAGATACACATTATAAACCCACTGAATTTTGACACTTGTTTTATTACTATAAATTAATTAATTATTAATTGATTATTAATAATAATAAAATGGAAGAATATTCTTGGAATATTTCTCCATGTATTTATTTTGTCTTTTTGTTAATAATAAAATGAATTAATTAATTAGTTAATTTATTTATTTATTTTAATTAAGAATATTACATTGAATATTCTTAATTTTTTGGCAAATTTTGATTTGTCAAACCATGTGATTTAGACACATTGATTTTGATTATAAAAAATCAAAATAAAAATCAATTTTGGATAAGATCAATGTTGTGTCAAAATCTAAGCCTTGAAAATTGATTATTTTTTTTGTAAAAATACTCCAATTTTCGAAAATTAACTTACTATAAAAATGAAACTTGTTCATTTTACAAGATTGAATCACTTTCTCATGTGTTGAGAACAAAAAAAAATGTTAGGGTTCTAAATTATTCAACATCAAAAGGAGAAGAAATTGAAGGAGTTGGAAATTAAATTAAGGTAATATTGAATTTCCAATTTCTATGTTTTCTTGTTTTGTTTCTTGAGCATGAAAATATATATTGGATATGTATTTTTCATGACTTACTAACATATGTATATTTGATATGTATATGAAACAAAAATTCGGTGTTGATTGTTTAATAACCTTAACTATTTTTCTTTTGTAACCATGTGTTTAAGATTAATTAGAGAATTCATCTCAAAATTAAAATTGTCATTCTAGAGTGATGTTACCACTCTAATATTGCCTAGAATTGTTCTTGAGGCTTTATGTTGTGGTGATTAAATTTTGGTGAAAATTAATTAGATTAATTTGTGAATAAACTGAATTTAGGCATGAAAAATGGAGAAAATTAATTCTGGATCAAATCTGGTTTTGAACCTAAAACATAATATTTTTCATGTAAAAATATATTATTTGGATGATTTTGGATGTGTATTGGTGGTGGATAAATTTCAGAAATTTTTCCGGGACGAAAACACGAGAAAATAGCGAAATTGGCGTCGAAACGGGCTCAACACGTGCCAGCTATGAACCCAGCAAACTTGGCACTGTTCAGGCAGCCCAAGGGCTGACCAAACACTGCCCGAATGACCAGGTTGGCCCAGCTTGGCTATTGGTCAACCGATTTGACCGTTTGCCCGTTACGCGTATTATTTGTCGAAAAATATTTTCGTAAAATAATTCGTCGTGATTCGAAATATATTACGTTATTAAATATTAATAAATAATATATTTAAACTTATTTGGCTGAATTAAAAATATTTGATGTTTATAATTCCCTCGCAAAAATTCTAAAATGTTTAAAAATTATTTTCGTCTTCCACCGCGCCCTTCCGCTGCATTCACCCCAACACATACATCATTACAACTCATCATATTTCAAAACAAAACACATCGAATCAAATATTTCATGCCCAAATCAAATCAAACTTGTCATTTGAATCCATATTTATTCATAGGAACTTTCTCAACCATTTCAAATTCATTCATCAAAGAAACAGAAAGTCAAACACGGATTTTATACAGCCAATCATATACATCCTCTGAAACGAGGAACATAACACATGTTCTTTACACATAGCCAAATACAGTTTCGAAATGGGACTCATTCATTTCACATCATGTCATTCTATATCATATATGTAAACGACATCTATATTGACTCTACATACATACATATTCAATCGCACATACAACATTGTATGGCTGACAACATAACATACATAACCATCACAGCACCCAAAAGATCTGTGACTAACCATAAACTTACATACATGCTCTTGTAACAAACATAAACTCTTATACAAATAAATATGTCTATCGTCACCACCAGAAGTGACGTATAATCATACATGCTCGTATGACATTGATAGTCTGAAATCTGTCAATCTTTGTCATCATGACAATGAAAACTTAAAACTATCTCTTTCAAAAATCATTTTGAAAATACAATTGAAAAACTATTTTTTATTGTAAACAAAATCAGTTTCAAAATCTATTATCGAAAATTATATCGAGCATCCAGGATAACTCAACTGGACGAAACATAAACAACCGCCCAAGGCCCGACGCGCACACAGACCGGATAATGAACGAAATGATCCCATGTCAACAGAGGATCGGGTAGGCCCACTGTAGTTGGGAAAACCGCTATACAAGCATCACGGAGGGTCAAAAACATAAAATCATCAAGCACTATGACAGAAATATATCATATCGTATAATATAAAAAATAATGCAGAAATGCATCAAAAATCAAAATGTAATTCTTTCGTAATCATTTTTTTTCTCCAAAATATAAATATGTGTAAATCAAAAATAAATATTTAATGCAACTTTTCAAAATACATATCGATCGTCCATTATTCAGTCCCGTATATAGACCGGACAGTGTACGGACCATGTCGACAGGGTAGTGGGCCAGCCATTTTTCGATGGTCTGGACCCCATAACAAGCGCTACTGACAAGCCGTAATGAAACATATACAAGCACCACAGATGGTCAAAACATAAAATTATCAAGCACCATGGCGGAAACAGATTTTCGAGCGTCTCGACGGAAACAAGTTTTACAATTTTAAAAAACATCAAAATCATTTTCGAGCATCGAGACGGAAACATAATAGCAAGCACCCCGACGGAAATATATCGATAAATCTCAAAACATGAAAATGTGAATCAAGCGTCGAGGTGGAAATATTTTCCTTATTCTTTATAATCAAAATTAAAACCTCTAAAAACTTTCTTTCTTTCTTATTTCATCTCCTTTCTCTTTTCAAAACACTTTTATGCCAAAAATCAAATACCAAGTTTTCAAAACATGAGTCAAAATATACATTCACATTTCAGACTATCAACATCATAAAATTACTCGTACCTCAAAACACCTAGAATTCACATTATTTACTTATACAAATATATGTGTAAACCACATACTTTTAACTTAATATACCTATACACATACATATATATTCATAGCATACAAACATCTACCGACAATCCAAATCATCAATATCAATCAAGGTCATAGCACTGTTAGGGTTGGTGCTCAGAGCGCCAATTATCTATTGTATGTCCTTATAAATACTATTGTAAATGTTTTATTATGAAAAAAATAAGAAGTTTCTATAACATAATATATATATATATTTATATATATATATATATATATATATATATATCTTTTAATTTGGTAAAGATGTAATTGACCTTTGAATGATTAGTCATGATGCAGTTGCAAAAGGGTCGCAACTGACATTGAGTTGTATCATGATGTTGTCATTCTTAGACGGTTCCTGGTCGAGGTTTACACTACTTGGTTAGTAAAGTAAACCCATTGAGACTGGTATATATCATATACTGGAATATATGATTCTAATGGTTTCTCAATGAACCATGAGTCTTGGAGACTCGTATAGACGTGTAGGTGTTTATAGCGGATAAATACTGAACGAATCACCAAAGATTTTTAATGGATGGTACACCAACGTCAATAAGAATCTTCTAAGGTTGAGTAGCATAAATGATTCTTTGACTTGAGATACCACTGTGGGCACATGAGACATCTTCCACACTTAGATCGTAGTCACGTCACTGATCTATTTAGATCAGACCTCCACATGTTCGTTGGGTGTGGACAGATCCTCAGGGTGTCCTGTGTGTGTCAAGATAGGATCCGTCAGTTCTGTGTACAGAGCAATGGTAGTCCATATATGATTAGAAATCAGATAAAAACTATGGGCTCTTGGTACACTTTATAAGGAAGTTCTAACTGTTCTTTTTAGAGATTGCTAATAGAGACGTCGACGAGATTATCCCCATAGAGATTTGACGTTTACATCTATATCTCTGGGATATATCTGGATACCTTTGACAGAGGAATTAAACATATGCCATGACCTCGATTGGTATGATTGATGAGCGGAAAATATATCAATATTTACCGCCATTTTACTTAATATTTTGTTTAGTTTCCCGGGTTTGATGAACGTTTTGATGTGTTTTAGTTTATTTTACAGGTAAAATAATATCGGAACTCAATGAAATCATTTAGGATGAAATATGGGTCAAATAAGGGCAAACTATTGGACTTGACATATTAAGTTTAGAGATTGGAAACTTAAAAGGGCGTTCTAACAAAGTGCAGTTTCGGAAATTCCAATTTTGCGCAACTGTCGTATGTTGGGCATAACATTTAATTCCGAAATCGGATTGAGCTTATTCAAGTTCCAGATT
Source organism: Zanthoxylum bungeanum (assembly GCA_019454045.1). NCBI lineage: Eukaryota > Viridiplantae > Streptophyta > Magnoliopsida > Sapindales > Rutaceae > Zanthoxylum > Zanthoxylum bungeanum. The sequence goes on along the minus strand of SKCR01046111.1, from coordinate 120,884 downwards.
AAAGAAGACTCAAAGATCTACAACTGTAAAGACCAAAATAATTTCTAATTCTGAATATTTCATGACCGAAATTGATGAAACTATTAGAAGTGTATTATGCGTAATTATTAAAGTCATTTTCAAAGCAAATAAATAAAAAAATAAAAATAGTCAAACTCCCACCAAATATGATAGCAATTAATAATCTATTTGGTGGAGCAATTAGTGGAGCAATTAATAATGGATTTGGTGAATGATTTGATGGAGGCAAAATTTTGCCTATAAATACGAAGCCATTTCATTTGTAAATTCATACTTTCTTCTTTGAAATTCCTTAAGAATAACTAAGAAGATTGTATCTTGTTTGTTTATTTACAACTTTCAGTAATTAATTTCCACTTTCGCATTTTCTTTTATTTACTTTTCAGTTTTTACTTTCCGCAATTTACGTTTACGCACAGTACTTTCATTTCTTTATTTTTTTCAGTTTTTACTTTTACGCAATGAGGAGGTAACTCCCCCTTGCTGGGGTAAAAGGTAAAGCTTTTATTATTGCTATTTAGATTAATCTCCCTTAATTATAATATAATAAACCTTACTTAATGAAGATACCGTCATATTGGTCGGTTGGTAATTAATTATAAATTGGTTTTAACCTGACTAAGCATGGATAGCGCCTGGTTGGTCGGTTGGTAAATAATTATTAATTTGATTTAATCACGATACCGCCTATATGGCTGGTTGGTAATGTTGGATTGGTGCTCGAAGCGCTAATTCTTGGTTGTATTTCTTTGAGAATAATACTGTAAAACGTTATTATTATGAATAATATAAGCACTTTCTGTAGTATAATATGTCTTTTAATATGGTAAAGACGTAATGACCTTAAATGACTAGTCATGATGCTGTTGCAAAAGCGTCGCAACTGACATTGAGTTGTATCATGACGTTGTCATTCTCAGACAGTTCCTGGTCAAGGTTTACACTATTTGGTCAGTATATTAAATGCGTTGAGACAGGTACATGTCATAAACTGGAATATATGATTCCAGTGGTTTCTCAATGAACAATGAGTCTTGGAGACTCGTATAGATGTGTAGGTGTTTATAGCGGATAAACACCGAATGACTCACTGAAGATTCTTAATGGATGGTACACCAACGTCAATAAGAATCTTCTCGGGTTGAGTAGCACTTGTGATTCTTCGACTTGACATACCATTGTGGGCGCATGAGACATCTTCCACACTTAGATGGCAGTCAAATCACCGATCTTTTTAGATCAAACCTCTGCATGTTCGTTGGGTGTGGATAGATCCTCAGGGTGTCCTGTGTGTATCGAGATAGGATCCGTCAGTTCTGTATACAGAGCATAGGTAGTCCATATGATTAGCAATCAGAAAAAAACCATGAGCCTGTGGTACACTTTAGAAGTCAATTCTAAGTGTTCTTTTAGAGATTGTTAATAGAGACGTCGACGAGATTGTCCCCATAGAGATTTGACGTTTACATCTATATCTCTGAGATATATCCGGATACCTGTGACGGACAAATTATACATTTGCCATGACCTCGACCTGTTTGATTCAACGAGTTTATCCGTGATCGTCATAATTTACGGGTGGGTAAATTATGGACACGAAATTGGATTTCGTGATGGATATGCCTGAATTTAGAGAGTCTCACTAATGAAATATACTCCTAGAGCACTAGGGCAACATTTATAAATAATATTGATTATTTATAGAGTCGTTTAAAGGTTAAACAAAAAATACATGTATTGTGACCCGATAGTCATTTCCTAATTTTTCTGTATTTGCATTTAATGTTAGATTATTTCAAATACACATTAATTAATTGTCAAATTGAGAAATTAGACTAATTTCATAAATATATATGTATTTGATATTTATTGTAAATATAATACTTATATTTAATATATTTGTATTTAAATAATTAATTATTTAATTGTTAAATGATTAAATTAATTTAAATATAAATGTGTTAAAGTTGTGATAAATATTGAGATGACTTAAAGATGCTTTACTTGACTTAAATAAATTCATTAAAGTGTTAATGATTTTTAAAAGACAAGTGGGCAAGTTGGCTTGAATGAAATAAATTGAAAAATATTAGTATTTTCTTTTTGTTGATTTCGGCCAAGGCCTAAAAATGTCTAAGTGTTGGATATTTTTTGATTAACAAAAAAATCTTATCCAAAAACTCCATTAAAAGGGAACAAAAGAAGCTTGAGAGGAAGAAGAAGAAATACAAAGACAAAATCAAAGATAACTTGGATTTTAGTAAGTATTTCCAACTTGCCATTAGAGAGAAAAATGTTCCTCTTGTTGTTGGCTTCATCTTGTGATGTTCTTATTTTTTTTTTTCTATTCTTTATTCTTTGTGTTTTTGGAGTATGGAAGTTTGAGGATAATGTTATGCATGTATAAAGATCATAGAATGCTTCTAAGGTGTTAATTAACATTCTTTTGATGGTTTAAGAAACTAGTTGTCATTCTAGAGTTATTGACCCACTCTTAAATGACCTAGAATTGTTCTATAGTTATTTCATTATGGTTAGGCTTGATTGGTATTGTAGAAACTTGATTGAAGTGTTGGATTTAATTAATTTGGTCTAATTTGTCCAATTTGTTGAAATTGAAAAATTAGGGTTTAAGACCACTTCCAAATTTGGGGCTTTTCATTTATGTTGTGTATTTGGATGTGTATATGATGCATATAAAATATTGAGTTGATTGGAATTCATCTTAATGTTTTTGGAACATATATAGTGCAAAATGCACAATTTCCCCTCCTTATGAGGCTCTCGGCCTTGGCACAATATTTAGGGATTTTATGTTCCAATTTGTATTTGATATGTATGACATGTTAAATTCATCTTAGAAATTATTTAGAATCATCCAAAATTGTTTTGAACAATTTAGGACTAAAATGAACAAAATGCAATGTTTTGGGGCAATTCGATAATTACCAAGAAATTTGATTTCTTGTGTAATTTTTCAGAATTTGATAATTGGATAATTAAATAAATATGTTTATTTAATTGATCCGAGAAAAAATTTTGAAATTGGAAAATTTTGATTTTCCATTGTTCCGATGCGTTACCGCATTTCCGCCATATAACCCCTTTAGGTAATTATCACGCAAAGTTAATATATTATATTAAGAGAGATATCTAAAATAGTAGTAATAAAAATGGATCCTCTAACCCCATCATTTTCTTTTATTTGTACTTTTACTTTATTTACTTTCAGCAATTTACTTTTCAGCAATTTACCTTTCAGCAATTTATTTTTCAGTATTTAATTTCCAGCAATTTACTTTATGTCTTTTATTTTATTTAAGTTTTTACCAGCCCTAGTTATGTGTCATAACTAAGTTAGTTATCTGGGGTTGTGATGAAGTCCAATATCACTAGTTTATAAGGGGTTAAATTACAGTTTGGGTAATATAAATGTTTATTTATTGAGTCTTAATCATAATGCTTTTTATTAACTGGCCATTAATAAAATTGAACTCGTAAACATAAAATGAACTTGGAAAAGAGATTTTAGGTTAAAGACCTTAGACTCAATAGCCCACGATCTTCCTTGAGGATAGATAAATATTTAATAGATTTCCTTACAGGATAGGAATATACCTGTCGGGCGGGGGTAGCCATAATTGGAACTTAATCTTAATTAATTCAGATAACTTGGTTAACATAGGAATATGATTAATTGGGTTATACTGGGTATTTGTATTTGACCATCGGAATAGGATTTTACATAATTTTGTGTTCCAGGTTAATAAACTAATATATTACACAAACGTAAAATAACCACTTCATCTTTTAAAAAGAAATTGGAATGATTCACAACCCTTGATAGTTTTATAAATTTGAATTTTCTTCAATCTACTTTCAAGCAATTTTATTTACTTGTTTTAAGTTTTAAAGTCACCACCCAATCAAACAATCAATCCATTAGATACTTGTAAACATTTAACTTCAGAAATTGATAATAAAAGGTTTTAAGTCCTCGTGGGATCGATACTTTTATACTACTTGAACGATATATGGGCTTGCGTTATACGCGTGTGATTACGCCGATCAAGTTTTTGGTGCCGTTGCCGATGACTTATTTATCTTTCACTATTAGTTTTGGGGTTAGATACCTTTACTTGTATCTAATTTTCTTTTTACTTTTTATTTCTTTTTTCTTATGTTTCAGGTTCTCAGACACTACATTAGACGAACCAGAAGCTTTGAAATCCGACCGATTGACCCAAAAATTGAAAGAACCACCAGACAATTAAGAAGGGAATGGCGAGAATGCCAAGAAGCAATCGTGAATATGGAACCTGAACCTTTGGAAGTTGCACCACTAATTCCCATTCGAGACAGAACCATTCTAGTGGTTGACGGCTTCATTTCCTATATTGTACTTCCTCATTTACCAGCAAATGCGTGTGACATCAAAACATGCATTCAGATGATTCAGCAGTCAGTTCTGTTCGGGGGGAATGCAACTAAAGATCCTAATGCCCACATTAGCAACTTCCTGGAAGTTTGCGGCACTTTCAATTACAACAAAGCATCAGAATAAGCAATGAGACTGCGATTTTTTCCATATTCCTTGAAAGACAGAGCAAAAGCTTGGCTACATTCACTACCAGCAGGTTCCATCACAACTTGGAACACTCTAGCCACCAAATTCCTTGCAAAGTACTTTCCACCAACCAGAACAGCAAAACTGAGAAATGACATCACATCTTTTTGTACAACTTGACTTGAAAACTCTCTACGAAGCTTGGGAAAGGTACAAAGATTTGCTCCTGAAATGTCCTCACCATGAGATTCCAAAATGGCTTCAAGTCCAAACTTTCTATAATGGACTTTCTGGATTGATGAGAACCACAATTGATGCTGCTGCTGGAGGAGCTTTGATGGCAAAATGAGAAGATCAAGCCTGGGACTTAATCGAAGAAATGGCTAACAATAATTCCTTGTGGCCAACAGAAAGAAGCATGATCTAGAGAATTGTAGGAATTTATGAAGTTGGAGCTAACTCAGCAGTGAATACTAAGTTGGAGCAAATGTGTAAAAGCCTGGAAACACTTAGCACGCAAGTTGTAAAAATCGGTAGAGCCACAAGTTCACCATATGGAGGAGCACCAGAGCCAAACCAACATGAAGAAATGATGAACTATGTCAACAATTTCAACAGACAATGGAACAATCCATATTCCAACACCTACAACCCAGGGTGGAGGAATCATCCCAATTTTTCATGGAGCAACAATTCAGGGCAAAAGAACAATCCACCACCTGGATTTCAACAGCAAAACAAAAGCCATGAGTTTGAAAAAGAACCAGAAATGAAAGAATGGATTGCAGAGATGTTCAAAAATCAACAAGCAACATATGATGCGATTTTTCAAAGTCATTTTGCTTCCATCAAAGCACTAGAGAATCAAATTGGACAACTGGCCAATTCTTAGAGTTACAGACCGCAGGTAACCTTCCTAGCAACATAGAACCAAATCCAAGGAACATGGGGAATGAGCAATGTCATGCCATCATGTTAAAAAGTGGTACTGAAATCAACAAAGATGTTGAAATCAAGGCAACTGCTGAGGAAGTTTCAAAAGAAAGCAGCGAAGCAGTTCCACATATGGAGGAAAATAGAAGCAAAGGAAAAAGATCAAGAAAGGATCACTCTACTTCTACCTTTTCCACAGTGTCTCCAGAAGAATAAACTAGATAAGCAGTTTTCTCGGTTCTTGGAGATCTTCAAAAAGCTACATATCAACATTTCATTTACAGAAGCGTTGGAACAAATGCCCAGCTATGTCAAATTCATGAAAGACATTCTTTCACGAAAGCAGAGATTGGGATATTACGAGACAGTAGCATTATCAGAAGAATGCAGCGCTATCATCCAGAGGAAACTTCCCCCAAAGCTGAAAGATCCTGGCAGATTTAATGTTCCTTACACCATAGGAGAACATGACTTCGGTAAAGCTTTGTGTGATTTAGGTGTAAGTGTTAACTTGATGCCCTTTTCTATTTACAGGAAACTACAGATTGGAGAAACAATGCCTACATCAGTCTCTCTACAACTTGCTGATAGAACGCTCGTATTTCCGATGGGTGTAGTTGAAGATGTCATGGTCAAAGTTGACAAATTCATTTTCCCATCAGATTTTATTATCCTTGATATGAAGGATGACAAAGATGTGCTGATCATCCTCGGAAGACCATTCTTGGCTACTGGTCGAACAATTATTGATGTACAAAAAGGAGAACTAACCATGCGGGTACAGGACCAAGAAGTAACATTCAATGTTTTCAAGGCCATGAATTTCCCAGATGATGAAAAGAATGAGGAATGTTTCAGACTGGATGTGATAAATAGTACCATCCAGAACACCAATGCAATGCAAAGTTCTACTAAAAAACTTAAAGCTTGTCAATTGCCTGTGGAGCCGAAAGATAAAGCGTAATAAGTACTGAAGAAGCCTATTCTTGTACTACAAGCAACAAAAGAGGAACAGTTCCACCAACTCAACGAATTGGAGGAATTTCACATGCAGCCTTTTGAGAATGCCAAATTGTACAAAGAAAAGGCCAACAAGAGACATGATGAGAAGTTAGTGCGCATACAACTGGAACCAGGGCAGAGGGTACCGTTAAACAAGTCAAGCTTGAAACTCTTCCCATGGAAGGCAAAATCACGGTGGTCAGGTCCATTCTTAATCACCAAGGTTTTACCAGATAGAGCCGTTGAGTTACATGATCCCGACTCCAACAAAACATTCAAGGTTAAAAACAAGCGTGTCAATCACTACTGGGGAGAATCAATTGACCGACAAAAAGAAAGTGTCACACTTTCAGATCCAGCCTAATGTTCAGGAAATCATATCTAGCTAAGGACATTAAACAAGCGTGTCAAGCACTACTGGGGAGAATCATTAGGGATGGCTTGAGTAAAGAGTCTTTGGATGACATATCTAAAACTCTTGAGACGCATCGCAGTGGATATGTTTATCACGAAATTCGTATGTTATATATCCAATATCACCGGTTTATAAGGGGTTAAATTACAATTTTGGTAATATAAAGGTTTATTTATTGAGCCTTAATCCTAATACTTTTTATTAACTGGCCATTAATAAAATTGAACTGGTAAACTTAAAATGAACTTGGAAAAGAGATTTTAGGTTAAATACCTTAGACTCAATAGCCCACGATCTTCCTTGAGGATAGATAACCCTTTAATAGATTTCCTTACAGGATAGGAATATACCTGTCGGGCGGGGGTAGCCATAATTAGAACTTAATCTTAATGAATTCAGATAACTTGGTCAACATATGAATATGATTAATTGGGTTATACTGGTTATTTGTATTTGACCATCGGAAGATGATTTTACATAATTTCGTGTTCCAGGTTAACAAACCAATATATTATACAAACGTAAAATAACCAGTTCATATTTTAAAAAGATATTGGAAGGATTCACAACCCTGGATAGTTTTATAAATTTGAATTTTCTTCAATCTACTTTCAAGTAATTTTATTTACTTGTTTTAAGTTTTAAAGTCACCACCCAATCAAATAATCAATCAATTAGATACTTGTAAATATTTTACTTCATAAATTGATAACAAAATGTTTTAAGTCCTTATGGTTTCGATACTTTTATACTACTTGAACGATATGTGCTTTTGTGTTATACGCGTGTTATTACGCCGGTCAATGATTCAGCGAGTTTATCCGTGGTCGTCATAATTTACAGGTGGGTAAATTATGGACACGACATAAGATTTCGTGACGGATATGTCTGAATCTAGGGAGTCTCACAAGTGAAATATACTCGTAGAGCACTATGACAACTATTATGAATAATACCGATTATTTATAAGCCGTTTAATGGTTAAACAAAAAATACATGAAAATGGACCTAATGGTCATTTTCAAATTAATGTGTATTTGTATTTAATACATGAATTTATTAAATACACATTAATTAAATGTCAAATTATGATATTTGACATATATCATAAATATATATGTATTTGAATATTTAAAGTAAATATAATACATATATTTAAAATATTTGTATTTAAATAATTATTTAATTATTTAATTGTTAAATAATTAAAGTAATTAAAATATAAATATCTTAAGTTATGATTACTTTAGGTAATGACTTTAGTTGATTTATTTGACTTGTTGTAAATCGTTAAATATAGTAATGATCAAATACACAAGTTGATAAAATTTACTTTAATGAAACAAAAAACAAAATCTAGATATTTTATATGCTCACAAATTCAGCCAAGGGCAATTTTGGAGAGTATAAATTGTTTATTTCATTTTTCATTCATTAGGTTAAACAAGGTACCAAAAACATAACAAAAAGGGTTGAGAGCAAAGTTGACGAACCAAAGGAAAAAGCTTGAAAAATACTTTGATTTTGTAAGGTTTTTCTTAAACCTTTCAACTTAGAAATTATTTCTATCATGCTAAGCTTCAACATGTGTTGCTAGGATGTTGTCTCTACACTTTTTTTTGGGATTAAATGGTTGTGAACTTATTTGAAATATGAAAGCATGTATGATAACAAAGTGAGCTTGGAATAAGTTCTTAAGCTCTCTTTTGATTATTTGATAATCAAGTTGCCATTCTAGAGTTGCTAAGCCACTCATTGATGACCTATAATTGTTATTAAGCTATTTCATGGTGGTGAGACTTGTTTGGTGTAGCAAAGATTGATTTAAAGTATTGAATTTGTTTAATTTGCTGTAATTTGTCAATTTGAAGAAATTGTAAAATTAGGGTTCATAACCCTTTCCAAATTTAGGGATTTTCATATATGTGATATATTATGATGTGTATATGATGCATATTAATTTTTGGGTTGATTGGATTTGATCTTGACATGTTTTAAAGAAAAATATACCAAATTGTAAAAATTGAAAAATTGAGGACTGTTCGGCAATTATAGGAACTTTGGGGTTTTTGTTGCAATTTGTTTTTGATGTGTTGGAAATGTTGGAAATTATTTTAGAATTGAGTTAGAATCATCAAAATTGTATTTGACAATTTGAAGACTAAAATGAACAAAATGTAAAGTTTATGGGTCAAACGGTAATTTAAAAGAAATATGATTTCTTGAGTTAAATTTCAGTTTTTATGTATTGGGTAATTAGATAAATAATTTTATTTAATTGATCCAAGAAAAATTATTGAAATTGGAAAATTTTGATTTTCTGTGTTCCGGTGCGTTACCGGATATTCCCCATAAAACCTCTAAAAAAATTGTAAAAGAGCGAGTCTGATTCTGAACACTTAATTTGATTATGCCTTTAAATACAATATTTAATTTAATATTTACTTTATGCATGCATGTGTTTATTTAATTTGATTAAATAAAATAAAAGCATCTTTTGAAGAAAATCCCTAATTATTAAAGTTGTATGTTAATTATGTATTTGATGCATGTTCCATGGTCCGTCTTGTCAATACGATTTATGGATATCTTTTCTATGACTAAATCTGAGAATGTGCCAAAGCTGTGAGGGTGTAGCCGATAGAAATTTATTTATACTGGCTGTATATATGATAATAGATAAATTCAAGCGAAAGCGAAATCCTAAACGTGCCAAAGCTGTCAGGGTTACGCAAGTAGCTTGGGTTTATCATTGATGAGTTTAACCTTGGTACGCCTCTTTGTGAACACGTCAAAGCTGTCACAACGAGAAACGAGCAGGACCGGAAACCAATGAGTCACTATTGAGTGATTGACAATGAGTTGTCTACTTGATGAATATATGTAGGCGAGAACGTGCCAAAGTTGTGAGCTGAAATATATTCATGGGATCCACCTTTCACTATTTGTATTTTATTTTATTATTAAATCTTTGTATTCTGTTTTGGGATTACAGTATTGCATGATTTAGTGGGAGGGGCATTTTTCGATTAAAAATCCATGATCTAGTTAATGCTTTCAATATTATTTGAAAATGTTTAATTCTGCTAACCGTTTTTCGTAATCTATATGATATATTTGCGATGGCGGCATAATCGACTAATCCGTTTACGCGTATGTTGGAAACGAATAAACTAAAAGGCGCTGAGAACTTTGCTGATTGGGATTTGGATTTAAGGATTGTTCTTGAATCCGAAAAGTTGGGATATGTACTTGAGGGTCTGCTGGCCATTGCTGAGTACCGAATCCCCCTCCGAAACCCACTTCACTCTCTGCTTCTTCCCAGGCCAAGCCAAAGGGAAAGAAGACGAAAGCGAGGAAAAAGAATGGTTTCAGTCCTCCACCGCAAGGAAAGATAGCTAAGCCCAAGAGGGCGTCTGAAGAAAAATGCTATCATTGCAGCAAAGTCGGGCACTGGAAAAAGGAACTATCCTGACTACATTGCCCAGATAAGGAAGGAGAGAGCATCTAGATCAGGTACATTTATTTTTCAAGTTATTGATATCTCACTAGCTTGTGAAGCTGTTACATCCAGTTGGATTTTGGATTTTGCTTGTCTTGTTCACATTTGCAATTCGTTGCAGGTGCTAAAGGAAAGTAAGAAGCTAAAGCTTGGAGAGATGCAGTTGCGTTTTGGGAGTGAAGTCTTTGTGGATGCAATTACAGTTGGAGCATGCGAGATCCCTGTTGGACAATTATGACCCATAGCATCACTATTTGTAAAAGACATGGTGTTCTTTGTACAAATTAACTATGTGACAAAAGAAATTGCTCTTTATCATTTTTTAATTGGATTACTTGGATATATTTAAAATCCCAATTTTAGCCACCAAGGTAGTGAGCCTTATTAGGGGGAATAAGTGCATTTTGCACTTCCATTGTTCAAAACACATGCAAATGAAATCCAATCAACATAAGATTTAATATATATCATATACACATCCAAATACACCATATAAATGAAAAGCCCCAAATTTGGAAGTGGTCTTAAACCCTAATTTTTCAATTTCTTCAAATTGGACAAATTAGACCAAATTAACAAAATCCAATACTTCAATCATGTTTCTTTCATTACAATCAAGCCTCACCACAATGAAACAACTACAGAACAAATCTAGGTCATTTAAGAGTGGGTCAACAACTCTAGAATGGCAACAATGTTCTAAAACAGTGAAAAAAAATGCTAACTAGCTTATTCGCAACATCCTATCAACTTTATACATGCTCATGACCGGCGTAAACACACACGTATAACGCAAGCGCACGTATCGTTCAAGTAGTATAAAAATATCGATCTCACAGGACTTAATATCTAATCTATTAATTTTATGAGGTCAAATGATTACTAGTATCTAACAGGTTGTTTGATTGATTTGAAATGGTGACGATTCTAAATTTAAAAACAAGTAAATAACATTGTTCGAAAGTAGATTTTAAGAAACTTTAATATTAAAAACTATCTAGGGTTGTGATTTCTTCCAATATCATTTTAAAGATGAAGTGGTTATCTTAAAGTTGGGTAATATATTGATTTATTAACCTGGAACACTAAATTATGTGTAAGCCTCTGTCGATGGTCAGACACAAATATCCAGTTTAACCCAATTGAACCATATGTCTATGTCAACCAAATTATCTGGATTCATTAAGTTTAAGTTCCAATTATGGCTACCCCCGCCCGACAGGTATATTCCTATCCTGTAAGGAAATCTATTAAAGGGTTATCTATCCTCAAGGAAGATCGTGGGCTATTAAGTCTAAGGTCTTAAACCTAAAATCCCTATGTCTAGTTCATTTTAGATTTACCAGTTCAATTTTATTAATGGCCAGTTAATAAAAAGCATTAGGTTTAAGACTCAATAAATAAACCTTTATATTACCCAAACTATAATTTAACCCCTTATAAACCGGTGATATTGGATTTCATCACAACCCCAGATAACTGGCTTAGTTACGACACATATTTACAGGTAGTAAAAACTTAAATAAAATAAAAGACATAAAGTAAAATACTAAAAATTAAATACTGAAAAGTAAATTGCTGAAAAGTAAAATGCTGAAAAGTAAATGCTGAAATTAAATACTGAAAATTAAATGCTGAAAAGTAAATAAAGTAAAAGTACAATAAAAGAAAATGCTGAGGTAAAATGATCCGCTTTTATTACTTCTATTTTAGATATCTCCCTTAATATAATATATTAGCTTTGCATGATAATTACCAACCAGCCATATAGGCGGTATCCAGATTAAGTCAAATTAATAATTAATTACCAACCGACCAATCAGGCGGTATCCAGTTTAGTCAGGTTAAAACCAATTTAAATAATTTACAACCGACCAATATGGCGGTATCCTCGTTAAGTCAGGTTTTAACTAGTTTATAATTTAATTAAGGGAGATTAATCTAAATAATAGTCATAAAAGTTTTACCTTTTACCCCAGCAAAGGGGAGTTACCTCCTCATTACTGAAAAGTAAAAATTGAAAATTAAAGAAAGAAAAGTACTGTGCGTAAAAGTAAATTGCGGAAAGTAAAAACTGAAAAGTAAAGAAAAGAAAGTGCGAAAGCGGAAATTAATTACTGAAAGCTATAAATAACCAAACAAGATACAATCTTCTTAGTATTCTTAAGGAATTCCTTAGAGAAAGTATGAATTTTACAAATGAAATGGCTTGGTATTTATATGTAAAATTTTGCCTCCATCAAATCATCCACCAAATCAATTATTAATTGCTCCACTAATTGCTCCACCAAATCCATTATTAATTGCTCCACTAATCTCTTATCATGTTTGGTGATGATTGATAATTTTTATTATTTATTTATTAATTTATTTTTTGCATTGAAAATGATTGAAAGTGACTTTAATAATTACACATACACACTTCTGGTTGGTTCATCAATTCGGGCATGAAATCTTCAGAATTCGAAATTATTTTGTCTTTCAAAGTTGTAGATCTTTGAGTCTTCTTTAATCTGGAACTTGAATCAGCTCAATCCGATAACTGAGTAAAACTTTATGCCCAAAATACGACAGATGCGCAAAACTGGAATTTCCAAAACTGCACTTCGTCAAAACGCCCTTTCAAGTTTCCAATCTCCAAAATTAAAATATCAAGTCCAATAATTGCCCTTATTTGACCCATATTCGTACTAAATGATTTCATTGAGACCCGATATTATTTTATCTGCCAAAATAAACTAAAACACATCAAAACGTTCATCAAACCGAGAAACTAAACAAAATATTAAGTAAAGGGGCGGTAAATATTGATATATTTTCCGCTCATCAGCTCAACCCTTTTATCAAACTTTCATCCATCAAAAATACAAAGAATAAAGAATAGAAAAACTCAATAACATCACAAGATGAAGCCCACAACAAGAGGAACATTTTTCTCTCTAATGGAAGGTTGGAAATACTTATTAAATTCCAAGCTTTTCTTGGTTTTTGTCTTTCTTTCTCTCAAGCTTCATTTTCTTTCTTTAATGGAGTTTTTGATAAAGTGTATTAGGTTATCAAACCCTAAATGAAAACAAAACAATTTATACCAAAAAATAAGCCTTGGCCGAAATTTGGTAATTAAAATATCTAGATATTTTTTCAATTTTGTTTCATTTAATTAGCTTTATCAACTTGTTATATTTAATCATTAACTTTAATAACTTTATAACAAGTCAACAAAGTAACTCAAGTCATTAAAACAAATATCATAACTTTAAGATATTTATATTTTAATAAATTTAATCATTTAATTAATTAATTAAATACAAATATAATAAAAATATGTATTATATTTACAATAAATATCAAATACATATATATATTTATAATATTAGTCAAATATCTCAATTTGACAATTAATTAATGTGTATTTGAATTAATCTAATATTAAATGCAAATACACAAAAATTAAAGAAATGACCATCGGATCCCTACATATGTATTTTTCGTTTATCCTTTAAACGACTTTATAAATAATCAATATTATTTATAATTGTTGCCCTAGTGCTCTACGAGTATATTTCATTAGTGAGACTCTCTAGATTCAGGCATATCCGTCACGAAATCCAATTTCGTGTCCATAATTTATCCACCCGTAAATTATGACGATCACGGATAAACTCACTGAATCATACAGGTCGAGGTCATGGCAAATGTATAATTCCTCCGTCACAGGTATCCGGATAAATCCTAGAGATATAGATGTAAACGTCAAATCTCTATAGGGATTATCCAGTCGACTATTCTATTAGCAATCTCAAAAAGAACATTTAGAACTAACTTCTAAATTGTACCACGGGCCCATGGTTTTTATATGATTGCTAATCATATAGACTACCTATGCTCTGATACACAAAACTGACGGATCCTACCTCGATACTTACATGACACCCTGAGGATCTATCCACACCCAACGAACAGGCGGAGGTCTGATCTAAATAGATCGGTGACGTGACTGCCATCAAATTGTGGAAGATGTCTCATGCGCCCACAGTGGTATCTCAAGTCGAAGAATCATAAGTGCTACTCAACCCGATAAGATTCTTATTGACGTTGGTGTACCATCCATTAAGAATCTTCGGTGAGTCATTCAGTGTTTATCCGCTCTAAACACCTACACGTCTATACTAGTCTCCAAGACTTATGGTTCATTGAGAAACCATTGGAATCATATATTCCAGTATACGACATGTACCGGTCTCAACGGGTTTACTATACTGACCAAGTGGTGTAAACCTTAACCAGGAACTGTCTGAGAATGACAACGTCATGATACAACTCAATGTCAATTGCGACACTTTTGCAACAGCACCATGACTAGTCATTACGTCTTACCATATTAAAAGATACATTATATTATAGAAACTGCATATATTATTCATAATAATAACGTTTTACAGAAGTATTCATAAAAAAATACAACCGGGAATCGGCGCTATGAGCACCAACCCCAACAAAAACTCCAATTTGCTCTAGTGCCAATAATGATTGTATCTAATACCCATCGACTCCACGTGTTTATCAAACAACTTCGGAGGTATGACATTCGTCAGCGGGTCTGCTACATTATCTTCACTCGGTACCTTGCACACGATAATATCTCATCGCGACACAATCTCTCGAATGATGTGGTACTTGCGTTCCACATGCTTCGAATTTTGATGCGCCCTTGCTTCCTTTGCTTGCGCAATGGCTCCATTATTATCATAGTATAATGGAATCGCATTCTCAATACTTAGGACAACTCCCAATTCTGTGACAAAGTTCTTTATCCACACAGCCTCTTTTGCAGCTTCAGAAGCTGCAATATATTCCGCCTCAGTGGTGGAATCTGCTGTTGATCCCTGTTTGGAACTCTTCCAACAAACTGCACCTCCGTTAAGGGTAAATACGAATCTAGATGTAGACTTTCTATCATCGGGATCCGATTGGAAATCGGAATCCGTATACCCATTTACTTGCATTCGTTTCCTCCATAAATTATTAACTTATCCTTAGTACCTTTAAGATACATGAGGATATGTTTAATGGCCATTCAATGGTCATTACCTGGATTGGACTGATATCGACTAGTTACGCTAACAGCGAAACTAATATCAGGCCTTGTACATAACATGGCATACATTATGCTACCCAAACACGAAGCATAAGGTTGGTTAGACATTCTAACCTTCTCAACTTCTGTTTGTGGACTCATCTTCTTTGAGAGATGAATCCCATGTCTGAACGGTATGTTTGATGTCTTACAGTTACCAAAATTATACCGTTCTAAGATCTTATCTATGTACTTTGATTGGGATAACCCAATCAGCCTCCTTTGTCTATCTCTATAGAGTTTTATCCCTAAAACATAGGAAGTTTCTCTCAGGTCCTTCATGGAGAAATTCTTACAGAGGTACGCTTTGATGCTTTGTAACATACCTAAATCATTCCCAATTATTAGGATGTCATCAACATATAGGACTAAAAATACGACCATGATCCTACTGGCCTTCTGATACGCACAGGATTCTTCAAAATTCTTGAGAAAACCAGACGATCTAATAATCTCGTCGAATCAAAGATTCCAATTTCGTGAAGCTTGTTTAAGTCCATAAATGGACTTCTAAGCTTACATACCATACCCGAGCTTTTGCTGGACGTAAAACCTTCCGGCTGTTCCATATAGATTTCTTCATCAAGAAATCCATTTAGAAAAGCCGTTTTGACATCCATTTGCCAAATCTCATAGTCATGATACGCAGCTATAGAAAGCAAAATCCGAATAGACTTAAGCATTGCAACTGGGAAAAAGTTTCATCGTAGTCGACGCCATGTCGATGCGTATAACCTTTTGCAACCAGTCGGGCCTTGTAAGTTTCTACCTTACCATCAAGCCCACGTTTCCTTTTGTAAACCCATTTACAACTGATAGGAACAATTCCTTCGGGAAGCGGAACCAAGTCCCAAACTTGATTCTCATGCATTGAGTCTAACTCGGATTTCATGGCACTTTTCCATTTCACGGAGTCGATGTCCAACATCGATTCTCTATAGGTTAAAGGATCAGTCTCTTAACTAGAGAACTCTAGACTCTTTTCTTGTATCAAATACAAGCGTTCAGGAGGTCTAGATACCCTTTCTGACCTACGGAGTGTGTGTGTTGAAGGTCCTTCATCTACTTGAACTTCAGGTTCCTTCGTTGGTTCGTTGTTTTCATGTTGGACTTCATCAAGCTCAACATGTCTATGATTTCCACTTCTGACAGAAATTCTACTTCTAGAAATTTTGCGAAGCGAGCTACGAACACATTTCGATGCTCGGTATCATAGAACAAATATCCCCTCGTATTCGAAGGATATCCGACAAACCTAAACTTTTGCCCTTGAGGCGAAAGCTTATCTTGCTGAGTCACCCTGACATAAGCAGGACAACCCCAAACCTTAATGTAACTAAGATTTGGTCTCCTACCGAACCATATCTCATACGGTGTCGTAGGAACAGCTTTTGAAGGAATCTTATTCAAAATATTTGCAGCTGTTAAAAGAGAGTAGCCCCATAAGTAATAGGGCAAATCTGTGAAACTCAACATTGATCGGACCATATCCAATAAAGTCTGATTTCTCCTCTCAGATACTTCATTGGCTGTGGAGTACCTGGAGAAGTATATTGAGCGAGAATCCCATTCTCCTTCATATAATCAATGAACTCACCACTCATATATTCTCCGCCTCGATCAGATCGAAGGCATTTAATATATTGACCAGTTTGTTTTTCTACTTTATTGCGGAACTCTTTGAAATTTTCAAAGGTTTCTGATTTATGTCGCATCAAATAGACATAGACGTACCGTGACAGATCATCGGTAAAGGTAACAAAGTACGAATAACCACTGTGAGCAGTCTGACTTAGTGGACCATATACATCAGAATGTACGAGTTCCAGTAAGTTAGTGGCGCGGTGTCCAACACCAGAAAATGGGGTTTTGGTCATCTTACCATGAATACACGATTCACAAGTTGGATAGGACTCAATGGTGAGATCTGGTATCAAACCATTCCTAACCAATTGGGTAAGGCGTTTAACGCCTATATGACCTAGTCGCATGTGCCAAAGTTCAGTATTATTAATTATAGGTAAACTACGTTTATTAACTCCAGTATTTAAAATATCTTTTGAAGTTTGCAATGTACAATGACCATGCTGGTTTGGACAACAAAGGATCTGAATATTACTTTTGTCATACAAATACAAAGAACAGTTCTTAATATTAATACGAAAGCCTTCTGTATCCAATACAAAAAGTGATATAATATTAGCTACACATCCTGGTACAAAATGACAGTCATTTAACAAAAGTGTCTCATTCGACAATGAGATCTCGCATACTCCCACTGCAACTGCATTCAGAGAGTCTCCACTCCCGAATAGCAATTACATCTCTCCATGCTCCAGTCTTCTACTTTCCTTCAGCACCTGCAACGAATTGCAAATGTGAATTGGACAAGCAGATTCTAAAATCCAGCTGGATGTAACGGCTTCACAAGCCAATGATAAATAAATAACTGGAAAAATAAATGTACCTGATGTAGATGCTCTCTCCCTCCTCAGTTGGGCAATGTAGTCAGGACAGTTCCTTTTCCAGTGCCCGACTTTGCTGCAGTGATGGCTTTTGTCTTCAGAAGCCCTTTTGGGCTTAGCTATCTTTGCATGTGGTTGAGGACCGAACCTTCTTCTTCTTCTCTTTCTTCTTCTTTCCCTTTGGCCAGGCCTGGGAAGAAGCAGAAAGAGAAGTAGGTCTCGGAGGGTGAGTCAGTACTCCCTTCTTTAGGGTCATCCTTTGCCGTGAGGAACATCCTATGCAACTCATGGTAGGTACAGATAGTCCCGTTCATGTTGAAGTACATCACGAACTGGCGATAAGAACCTGGGAGAGAACCATGAATGACACTCCTACCGAGAATGTCATTCAGAATGAGATTATATTGCCTCAATTGATCGATCAAATCAATCATTTGAAGAACATGCGGGCTAACAGCTTGCCCCTCATTCAACCGCGCATGGAACAGTTCCATTGCGAATTTGTGAACAATCAATTGTTCTGGTTCTCAAACGATTGTCTTAATCATGTCATCATACTATAACGCATCTAACATGCCATAGTATTGTTTCTTTAGTCCCGGAGTCAGTGAACTAAGGATGTATGATTTAACTTTTAAATCATCATCCTTCCAAGATTCAAAAACTTGGTGTTCCTTTGGTGTGGCATCCGCACCCACAGCAAGGGGCAACGGACCCTCAAGAACATATCTCAACTTCTCAGAATCAAGGACAATCCTCAAATCCAAGTCCTAATCAGCGAAGTTCTCTGCGCCTTTAAGTTTTTTCGCATCAAGCATACGCGCAAACTGATTAGTGGATGGTGCCGCCATCGCAAATCTATCATATAGATCACGAAAAACGGTTAGCAGAAATTTAAACAGTTTCATATAATATCAAAAACATAAACTAGATCATGGTTTTTTAATCTAAAAATGCCTCTCCTACTAAATCATGCAATACTGTAATCCCCAAATAGAATAAAAAGATTTAATAATTAAATTAAATACAAATAGTGAAAAGTGGATCCCGTGAATATATTTCAGCTCACAGCAGAGAGCACGGTCTCACCTATGTATATTCATCAGGTAGACAACTCATTTGTCAATCACTCACTAGTGACTCCTGGGTTTCTGGTCCTGGTCGTTTCTCTTGTCGCTGCTAAGGCAGGCCGACAAGGAGACGTACCAAGGTTAAACTCGTCAATGATAAACTCAAGTTACTTGTGTAACCCTGACAACTATGGCACGTTCAGGATTCCGCTTTCGCTTGAATTTATCTAGTATCTAATATACATCCGGTATAAATAAATCTCTATCGGCTACACCCTCACAGCAGAGACACGTCTCAGATGTAGTCACGGAGAATATTTATAAACCATATTGACAAGACGGACCATATAACATGCATCAAATACATAATTACATTTAAACCTTATTAATTAGGGATTTTCCGCTAAGTGTCATACACCCTAAATCTAATCAAATTAGATCAAAACTTGCATGTATAAATTTAAGAAAACATGATTAAACATTGAATTAAAGGGTTAATCATATTAGGGGGCCTAGAATCATACTCGCTCTGATACCATTTTGTATGGGTTTTATTGGGAGAATCTGGTACGCAGCAGAACAGTGGAAAATCAAATTTTCCGATTTCAAAACTTTTTCTCGGATTAATAAAATAAACTTAATTATTTTATTATCCAATAATTAAATTATGAAATGAAACACTATAAATCAAATTTATGTGAATTTACCGAATTGCCCTTATACTTTGTATTTTGTTCATTTTAGTCCGAAATTGTTCAAAACAATTTTGAATGATTCAAAATCATTACTAATATGAATTTAACATATCCCAAATGTCAAAATACAATTAGCAACTAAAATCCCAATTTTAGCCACCAAGGTAGTGAGCCTCATTAGGGGGAATAAGTGCATTTTGCACTTCCATTGTTCAAAACATATGCAAATGAAATCCAATCAACATAAGATTTAATATATATCATATAAACATCCAAATACACCATATAAATGAAAAGCCCTAAATTTGGAAGTGGTCTTAAACCCTAATTTTTCAATTTCTTCAAATTGGACGAATTAGACCACATTAACAAAATCCAATACTTCAATCATGTTTCTTTCATTACAATCAAGCCTCACCACAATGAAACAACTATAGAACAAATCTAGATCATTTAAGAGTGGGTCAACAACTATAGAATGGCAACAAGGTTCTAAAACCATGAAAAGAATGCTAACTAGCTTATTAGCAACATCCTATCAACTTTATACATGCTCAACCATTTTATCAAACTTGCATCCATCAAAAATATAAAAAAGAATAGAAAAACTCAAGAACATCACAAGATGAAGCCCACAACAAGAGGAATATTTTCTCTCTAATGGAAGGTTGGAAATAATTACTAAATTCCAAGCTTTTCTTGGTTTTTGCTTTTCTTTCTCTCAAGCTTCCTTTTTCTTTCTTTAATGGAGTTTTTGATAAAGTGTATTAGGTTATTGTATGGGCCAAATTTGGTCCGGGGGCAATTTCAACCTCTTGCTCCAGGACCACTACTGAATGCACCTCTGAAGCCCCCTAACCAAACCCCAAAGACATAATGCGGGCCCAAGCCCAAAGAGCACCAACGCCCGTGAGTGAAGGTCATCCAAAGGGCAGCCCACGTAACTCCCAAGGTCATAAACACCATTCATAAACCCATCCGTTCCAACCTACAATTGGCAAAATACAGTAATAGCCCCTCATGAAGTCGACCCAACAGACGAGCAATCAAAGGGTAATAAAGGCACACGTTACTAGAGCATGTATATATAGGAAACGAGGTTCCAAGAGAATGGCACTTCGAGCTCTACGAGTCCCTACTCATTAATACTCGTTCCATAACTTTCGGCATCATAACTCACCTAGCGCCCTCACGGCAGTCTACGGGGATAAAGGTAATATCTGACCTCGCTCCTCTTCCTACGAATTTTTACACTTCATTACCATCTCTGACTTAGGCCTCGGAGTGCCTACGGCACCCACCACACCGGTGGGCAGACCCCCTACGCTCACCATACCTCTTTGTTTTGTAGGATCGTCAGTGCCCCCTCACAAAATCTCGATTGTAGACCTCGTACGAAAATCAGCGTCTACAGTTTGGCGCCCACTGTGGTGCCCTAGCGATTCATAGCATGCAAAGATCTATCCATCTACGATCCTTCCAAACACCCCTACTCGTATGACGTCACGCAACGAGCAAACACCAGATCTCATGATCACTTAATTAGTAATCCTCCAAGAATAATTACAAATATTGGAGCACATTTCTTCAATCTCCCAAAGGCCCGAGGCTACGGGTCACCCAAACAATCTTATCATCTGATCTAATCTATTAGGAGCATTCAAGAATATGGCAAGAGGAAATCCACCATCAAACGACCTTCCACTTAATTAACAGAAAAGCCACCATGATTCTCCAACCGACTAAGCACAACAAACCTCATCCACTATGTACAAAGAAATGTAAGAGTTTAAAAAGGCAATTATGTCAAGCCTACCCGGTGTCAGACTACCAGTGAGAGCGAGTCGATCTGACGTAATATAAAACACTCCATTCTTAAAATATTTCATTCTCTAGGATAGTCATTTGACTCATTTGTTCAATTCTTAATGATAAATCCATTTACTCCAATCGACGTGTATAGACCATCACTTGGACTCTACACAATTATTCTAGTCGACATGAGAATACCCTCGTAATCCCTCATCATACCCAGTCAACCTAGAAGTATTCTCTATAATTGTCATATATTCGAGGATACTTATGGTGGTTACCATGTACTCTAGAATCTCCTTCTGAGTACATAAGAGGATTGTCATCTCCTCCAAATGACATGGGAAGATTATTATATTCTCCAGACAACATAAATGGAACATCATCCACTCCAGAAGATATGGAAGGATCGTCATCTCCTCTAGACTAAGTGAAAAGATTACCATTTTCTCCATTCGACATTGATGGCGTGATATCCACTCCAGACGACGAGAAATATGACATGAATGGATGGTTATCTTCTTCAGATGACATGGATGAATCTCAATCTCCTTCACACGACATAAAAGTGATGTCATTTGCTACATTCGACATTAAGGGGATTATCCTCTCCTCTAGATGACTTGAAATGATTTCCATCTCCTCCAGACTACACGAAAGGTTTGTCATCTCCGCTAGACCACATGAAAGGTTAGTCATCTCCTCCAGTCGACATGAAATTATTGTTACCTATTTTCTATATGAAATGTATGAATTACCATTAGCTTCAGACTACATAGGAGAACCTTCATCATATCCAGTAGAATGAAGAATTTCATAGGCCGTAATCGAGTCCAGTCGACCTCTATCAGGTCTTGTAGAATGGAGACTCTCATAGACCTTTATTAGGTCTAATGGAGTGAGATTGAATTCCCTAAATGGACATTTATCCAGTTCATTCGATCGTAGTCTCAAGGAACAGTTCCAGTCGAATTTAGACTCTCATGTACCTCCATATGGTATAAAGTTTTTCTTGGACCTTCATCATGTCCAGTCGACTGTAGACTCTCATTTACCTTCATATGGTATAGTGGCATGAGCCAATTAGTATCCTACACACGAAAGAGAATAAGAAGGAAGCATGAGACTAAATTTTATATGTGCATGAGGGGTGTCCAGTCCACAGTCGCTGATTATGAAGGAAGCGTCCCACCATGTGTGAACCATCAAATTGGGTATTCACAAAGACAACCAGAACAAGAGCAAACTTATAGACTTGTTGGGGTTCCACTCGGCAAAGAGTGGTGATGAGATGACTTGCTGGGCCGTATCAGTTTGTTGGGCTAACGGTTGACTGTGTGAAGCAAAATGGACTCATAACCTATGCGTGTGGGCTGGTTTTATGGCTTGTTGGACGCGGTTTCATAGTGGGCAGATTTAGGGCCTGCTTTGAATTTGGTTTTTACTCAGTGGCATGTCGACTATGATGTGTGCCTGATTAAATCGTTGATTTGCTACTTGGGATGTATTTGGTGTTTTTGGTAAAACACTCGCGCGCATGGTGTTGCTTTCTGGGCCATGTGCATGAGTTGGTTTTATACTTCTCTGATTGTTTTTCGTGGGCTGGCTGCTTACATGGGCTGGGCTAGTCTAGTTTACCTTATTTTTGTTTTGGGCTGCGTCTCAAATGGTTCAGCTCATAGTTGTTGTTGAGGCTTTCTTTGTGCCATAGAGCTTAATGGGCTATCTCTTCAGCCTCTTGATTTTATTAAAACATGGTCTATCCTACAATCTCATTTGTTTTTTCGTAGTCTTCATTTCTTGGGCAGTGTATTTGGCTGTGTTTAAAAAAATCTTTTGGAATATATTTGGGCATGGAAACATTAGGGATTTGGTTGAGTTCTCTCAGGAGCCAGCCGGTAGGATGGAGAAGCAGGTGTCTTCCTCCTCTTCTGGAAATCTTTCAGCTAGTGCATTCCCTTCATCCTCTTCTTATGAGCAAGCCGATAGGATTGGATGCAAGCAGGCTTACAGTGAGCAATTGGGAATGGCATGGGTTAATTGCAGATGGAAGAGTGAGATACATAAATTCTCGAAAAGCTACGAAGGTAATGAAGGTTTCCTCTCCACCCGGAAAACAACCTTCTATAGGTTCCTTGCAGAAAGGCGCTGGTACTCATGAAAATGATAGGCTTCAAGAATTGAGGTCTCTAGCTCTAATTACTATTGGTATGGAAAATACAACGACTAATTATATGGATGAGATCGCTGCAAATGTAGACGATGATAGGATTATAATGGTGGATCATATCCAATCATTTGGAGCTACGGAGGACCTTGTAGACTTAATACAAGTGCTTTAGAAAGCAATGTTTGTGCCACTCCTGGCTGAAAGGGGGAATTGTCTAATAAGGGTCCCCTCTCTATTGGAGTGACAGAAGGACCTCATGGTAGAGAAGGTGGGCTCTACTGATGGTTCGCCTGGAGTTATTTTCTTGGTTTGTTTCTCTGTGTCAGAATCGTGTTTGGTTGGGCTTGTTGAGGTTCACTGGAAGACTCTATGATTGGTCTGCTTCTGGGATTACTTCGACTGTTATTGGGATTTCTGCTTCCAATTTTGCTCATTCAGCGTGTATGTTCTAGTTTTGAGACCACAGTCAGATCTTGTAGACTGGGCAAGAAGGATCAATGGATTCATCGGGACTATACACAGGGAGATATAAAGAATTCTTGGGTATCTCGGGTCCCTCGGATTGCTATTAATTGTAGTTATGGTTCTTTCATTGGGGTATTTTCTCAGTTTGGTCCTTCTCAACATTCGGGCCGAGCCTCTTGGGTTTTGGCTTGAATGGCTCCTAGACCAATGTGTACTCTGGGATGCCTAGTTCATTCGTTGGAGATGGGTTTGATTTCGTTCCATGTGGAGGCTCCTTATAGTGGCATTTACTTGGTATGGTTGAGCTGATGGGATTTAACTTAGGGTTTGCCTCTCTATCCCGAGCTTTGGGTTTGTTCTGGATACTGTTGATCCATCCTGGTTTTTGGTTGCTATGGCCTTATTTATTTTGAAGGGCTTCATCTTATCTGTTTGTGGTTTTGTTGGGCTTTTGTAGCTTCTGTTTTCGGCCTTGGAACCTCTTGGTTTTGTCAAGCTATTTTGCTTGGTTTCTAAGCCTTAGGCGTCTCTTGGGTGAGACTGCTGGTGAGGACCCCGAGAGGCCACCATGAGCGAGACTGCAAGCTGGGTAAGAGGGATCTATGAGGAAGAGAAATTCATTGACACAAAGAGCAAAAACACATGGCACTTAGAGGATTGCGTATGCTCAAAATACCCTCCAATCTCCATCAAGCTTCATGTGGTTGATGAAGAAATAGTCAATCGACAAAAGAAACTTCCAAATTGATAAAAAGTTCAGATAAAGTGGGGCCAATGAAAAATTTAAATAAAGAGCTCACTACCTACAGTGCAAATAGAGCCACACTACATGCAAATGATGAATGGACCCAGCAAGCCCAAGGCCAAATAAAGTGGTCTTCTCGACAAAACTTCAAGCAAAACTATCACAAACAAAGTCGCTTGGGATCGAGCTTGCCAATGTAGTACAAGTGAAAGACGGCCCTGCATGCATGAAGAGAAGAAGCCCACTCATAAATTATGTTCAGAATTGAGAAATACACAAAATATAAGCTACCAAAACGATTCACATATATGACTTTTAGTCTGAAATAATCCCAAACAGCGTGAATATCAATTGCGAATGATATCTCTACCAAATGCTTGGATAAAATAACATGGATATATTGCAGGCCATCGACTGTCAGGAAGACATGATCCTCATACCATAGTAATAAATTGGGCACTCACTCGACTCTACAAGACGTTCCTATATTGGGGAACCATCAAACGAAAAGTATGAAAGAAAAATATACCATCCAATGGACTACTAGATAGATCAACATCTGACTCAATCAACAGAGCTTAATGATACGGGAAGATCAACTGACTTACTCAACGAAGTCTCCAAGCAACAGGTAAAAGGTACTTGCTCTTTGTCGCTTTCATTATTCATGTTCTCAAAACCTGCAAGTAATGGAGTACGACATATGTCAATACATAGACCTTCCTCTGGTCTAGTCGACATGTAGGCTCGTTTTGGTCCCTCTTTTATACCAAACGAGTGTATATCTTCCTGGCCTCATCAAGTCCAGTCGAACGGGGACATCCCTTATGGACTCATGTCGACTCAAGTTTTTAGACATGGATTACACATGTCATATGACTTATATCTTCCTAGCCTCATCAAGTCCAGTTGACCGGGGACATCCCCCATAGACTCATGTCGAGTCGAGTTTTTAGACATGGATTACACATGTCATATGACTTATATCTTCCTGGCCTCATCAAGTCCAGTCGACTCAGGACATCCCTCATAGACTTATGTCGAGTCAAGTTTTTAGACATAGATTACACATGTCGTATGACTTATATCTTCCTGGCCTCATCAAGTCCAGTCGACCGGGGACATCCCCCATGGACTCATGTCGACTCAAGTTCTTAGACATGGATTACACATGTCGTATGACATATATCTTCCTGGCCTATTCAAATCCAGTCGACCGGGGACATCCCACATAGACTCATGTCGAATCAAGTTTTTAGAAATGGATTACACATGTCGTATGACTTATATCTTCCTGGCCTCATCAAGTCCAGTCGACTCGGGACATCCCTCAAAGACTCATGTCGAGTCAAGTTTTTAGACATGGATTACACATGTCATATGACTTATTCTTCTTGGCCTCATCAAGTCCAGTCGACCGAGGACATCCCCCATAGACTCATATCGAGTCAAGTTTTTAGATATGGATTACACATGTCGTATGACTTATATCTTCTTGCCTCATCAAGTCCAGTCGACCGGGGACATCCCCCATGGACTCATGTCGACTCAAGTTCTTAGACATGGATTACACATGTCGTATGACTTATATCTTCTTGGCCTATTCAAATCCAGTCGACCGGGGACATCCCCCATAGACTCATGTCGAGTCAAGTTTTTAGACATGGATTAAACATGTCGTATGACTTATATCTTCATGGCCTCATCAAGTCTAGTCGACTGGGGACATCCCTCATAGACTCATGTCGTGTCAAGTTTTTAGACATGGATTACACATGTCGTATGACTTATATCTTCCTGGCCTCATCAAGTCCAGTCGACTCGGGACATCCCTCATAGACTCATGTCGAGTCAAGTTTTTAGACATGGATTACACATGTCGTATGACTTATTCTTCTTGGCCTCATCAAGTCCAGTCGACAGGGGACATCCCCCACAGACTCATATCGAGTCAAGTTTTTAGACATGGATTACACATGTCGTATAACTTATATCTTCCTGGCCTCATCAAGTCCAGTCGACCGGGGACATCCCCCATGGACTCATGTCGACTAAAGTTCTTAGACATGGATTACACATGTCGTATGACTTATATCTTCCTGGCCTATTCAAATCCAGTCGACAGGGGACATCCCCCATAGACTCATGTCGAGTCAAGTTTTTAGACATGGATTAAATATGTCGTATGACTTATATCTTCATGGCCTCATCAAGTCCAGTCGACCGGGGACATCCCCCATAGACTCATGTCGAGTCAAGTTTTTAGACATGGATTACACATGTCGTATGACTTATATCTTCCTGGCCTCATCAAGTCCAGTCGACCGGGGACATCCCCTATGGACTCATGTCGACTCACGTTTTTAGACATTGATTACACATTTCGTATGACTTATATCTTCCTGGCCTAATCAAGTCCAGTCGACCAAGGACATCCCCATAGACTTATGTCGACTCAAGTTTTTAGACATTGATTACACATGTTTTATGACTTATATCTTCCTGGCCTCATCAAGTCTAGTCGACCGGGGACAACCCCCATGGACTCATGTCGACTCAAGTTTTTAGACATGGATTACACATGTCGTATGACTTATATCTTCCTGGCCTAATCTAGTCCAGTCGACCGGGGACATCCCCCATAGACTCATATCTAGTCAAAGTTGTAGATATGGCTTACACATGTCATATGACTTATATACTGACCTTCATCTAGTTCAATCGATTGGGTATTTCCCCAATGGCTCTGGTAGAGTCAAGTTCATTATCCCGACCATCATATGGTTCGGTCGACTGGGTGCTTCCCAATAGCTCTTGTAGAGTCAAGTTCATAACTTGAAATTCGTTTGGTTCAATCAATAGGCAGCATCAACGCTTTAGTACACCTATATACCATGGCCTCATCCCAGGTGACAAAAGCGTAAAGTAATCTCCAAGCCAAATACGCATTGACTTAGAGAGTAGGGGACAAAACTGTACGGGACAAATTTGGTCCGGGTGCAATTTTGACCTCTTGCTCCAGGACCACTACTGAATGCACCCCTGAAGCCCCCTAACCAAACCCCAAAGACATAATGCGGGCCCAAGCCCAAATAGCACCAACGCCCGTGAGCGAATGACCATCCAAAGGGCATACCACGTAACGCCTAAGGTCGTAAACACCATTTATAAACCTATCTGTTCCAGCCTACAACGGGCAAAATGCAGTAATAGCTCCTCATGAAGTCGACCCAACGGACGAGCAATCAAAGGGCAATAAAGGCACACGTTACTAGAGCATGTATATATAGGAAACGAGGTTCCAATAGAATGGGACTTCGAGCTCTACGACTCCCTACTCATTAATACTCGTTCCATAACTTTCGGCATCACAACTCACCTACCGCCCTCACGGTAGTCTACGGGGATCAAGGTAATATCTGACCTTGCTCCTCTTCTTACGACTTTGTACACTTCATTACCATCTCTGACTTGGTCGTCGGAGTGCCTACGGCACCCACCACACCGGTGGCCAGACCCCCACGCTCACCCTACCTCTTTGTTTTGCAGGATCGCCAGTGCCCCCCTCACGAAATCTCGATTGTAGACCTCGTGCGAAAATCAGCGTCTACAGTTATCAAACCCAAAATGAAAACAAAACAATTTATACCAAAAAAATAAGCCTTGGCCGAAAATTTGGTAATTAAAATATCTAGATATTTTTTCAATTTTGTTTCATTTAATTAGCTTTATCAACTTGTTATATTTAATCATTACAACCTTAATAACTTTAAAACAAGTCAACAAAGGCAACTCAAGTCATTAAAACAAATATCATAACTTTAAGATATTTATATTTTAATTAATTTAATCATTTAACAATTAATTAATTAATTAAATACAAATATATTAAATATATGTATTATATTTACAATAAATATCAAATACATATATATATTTATAATATTAGTCAAATATCTCAATTTGACAATTAATTAATGTGTATTTGAATTAATCTAATATTAAATGCAAATAAACAAAAATTAAAGAAATGACCATCGGGTCCCTACACATGTATTTTTCGTTTAACCTTTAAACGACTTTATAAATAATCAATATTATTTATAATTATTGCCCTAGTGCTCTACGAGTATATTTCATTAGTGAGACTCTAGATTCAGGCATATCTGTCATGAAATCCAATTTCGTGTCCATAATTTATCCACCAGTAAATTATGACGATCACGGACAAACTCGCTGAATAATACAGGTCGAGGTCATGGAAAATGTATAATTCCTCCGTCACAGGTATCCGGATAAATCCTAGAGATATAGATGTAAACGTCAAATCTCTATATGGATTATCCAGTTGACTATTCTATTAGCAATCTCAAAAAGAACATTTAGAACTAACTTCTAAATTATACCACGGGCCCATGGTTTTTATCTGATTGCTAATCATATGGACTACCTATGCTCTGATACACAGAACTGACAGATCCTATCTCGATACTTACAGGACACCCTGAGGATCTATCCACACCCAACAAACAGGCGGAGGTCTGATCTAAATAGATCGGTGACGTAACTGCCATCAAATTGTGGAAGATGTCTCATGCTCCCACAATGGTACCTCAAGTCGAAGAATCACAAGTGCTACTCAACCCGATAAGATTCTTATTGACGTTGGTGTACCATCCATTAAGAATCTTCGGTGAGTCGTTCAGTGTTTATCCGCTATAAACACCTACACGTCTATACTAGTCTCCAAGACTTATGGTTCTTTGAGAAACCATTGGAATCATATATTCCAGTATACAACATGTACCGGTCTCAACGGGTTTACTATAATGACCAATTAGTGTAAACCTTGACCAGGAACTGTCTGAGAATGACAACGTCATGATACAACTCAATATCAGTTGCGACGCTTTTGCAACAGCACCATGACTAGTCATTCTAAGGTCATTACGTCTTTACCATATTAAAAGATACATTATATTATAGAAACTGCATATATTATTCATAATAATAACGTTTTACAGAAGTATTCATAAAGAAATACAACTGAGAATTGGCGCTCTGAGCACCAACCCCAACAAGGGAAACTCACCCTTGAGTTTGGAACGCTCAACAAAGCTTGGAGCTTCCATACAACAAAGAAAAAGTCTTGAACTTCTCATCCAATCAATGTAAGTATTTCGCAACTTACTCGTTAAATTCACACTAGAATCATGTTTAGGATCCTTGGGCAAGTATTAGAGACACTAACAATCCCTCTGCCGAATGAGAGCCTTTTGTTATATGATTGCTATGTTCTACCAGGATGTGTAGCAAATATTATATCTATTTTTGTATTATATACAGAAGGTTATCATGTTAATATTAAGAATTGTACTTTGTATTTATATGATAAACGTAATATTCAGATCCTATGTTGTCCAAATGAGCATGGTCATTACATATTGCATACTTCTAGAGATATTTTGAATACTAGGATTAATAAACGTAGTTTACCTGTAGTTAATAATACTGAACTTTGGCATATGAGGCTAGGTCATATAGGCGTGAAATGCCTTGCCCAATTGGTTAGGAATGGTTTGATATCAGATCTCACCATTGAACCATATCCAACTTGTGAATCATGTATTCAGGGTGAAATAACCAAAGCCCCATTTCTGGTGTTGGACACCGAGCCACTAACTTACTAGAACTCGTATATTCTGATGTGTGTGCTCCACTAAGTTAGACTGCTCACAATGGTTATTCATACTTTGTTACCTTTATCGATTATCTGTCACGGTACGGTTATATCTATCTAATGAGACATAAATCGGAAACCTTTGAAAAGTTCAAAGAGTTCCGTAATGAAGTAGAAAAACAGACAGGTCAATATATTAAATGCCTTCGATCTTATCGAGACGGTGAATATATGAGTAGTGAGTTCATGAATTATATGAAAGAGAATGGGATTCTAGCTCAATATACTCCTCCAGGTACTCCACAACACAATGGAGTATCTGAGAGGAGAAATTAGACTTTATTGGATATGGTCCGATCAATGTTGAGTTTTACAGATTTGTCCTATTATTTACGGGGCTACTTTCTTTTAACAGCTGCACATCTTTTGAATAAGATTCCTTCAAAAGTTGTTCCTACGACTCCATATGAGATATGGACCGGTAGGAAACCAAATCTTAATTATGTTAAGGTTTGGATTTGTCCTGCATATATCAGGATGGCTTAGCAAGATAAGCTTTCACCTCGAGGGTAAAAGTTTAGGTTTGTTGGACATCCTTTGAATAAGAAGGGATATCTGTTCTATGATACCGAGCATCGAAATATGTTTGTAGCTCGCTTCATAAGACATGTTGAACTTGATGAAGTCTATCCTGAAAACAACGAACCAACGGAGGAACCTGAAGTTCAAGTAGATGAAGAACCTTCAACACACACACTCCGTAGGTCACAAAGGGTATCTAGACCTCCTAAAGGCTTGTATTTGATATAAGAAAAGAGTCTCGATGTTCTCTTAGTTGAAGAGACTGACCCTTTTACCTATAGAGAATCGATGTTAGACATCGACTCCGTGGAGTGGCAAAATGCCATGAAATCTGAGTTAGACTCAATGCATGAGAATCAAGTTTGGGCTTGGTTCCGCTTCCCGAAGGAATTTTTCCTATCGGTTGTAAATGGGTTTACAAAAGGAAGCGCGGGCTTGATGGAAAGTTTGAAACCTATAAGGCCCGACTGGTAGCAAAAGGTTACACGAAGTGACCTGGCATCGACTACGATGAAACTTTTTTCGCCAGTAGCAATGCTTAAGTCTATTAGGATTTTGATTTTTATAGCTGCTTATCATGATTGCGAGATTTGGCAAATGGATGTCAAAACGACTTTTCTAAATTGATTTCTTGATGAAGAAATCTATATGGAACAGTCGGAGGGTTTTGCATCCAGCGAGAACTCAGGTATGATATGTAAGCTTAAGAAGTCCATTTATGGACTTAAACAAGCTTCACGAAGTTGGAATCTTCGATTCGATGAGATTATTAGATTTTCTGGTTTTCTCAAGAATTCGGAAGAATAATGTGTGTATGAGAAGGCCAGTGGGAGGATGGTGGTAGTTTTGGTCCTCTATGTTGACGACATCCTAATCATTGGGAATGATATAAGGATGATGCAAGGCGTCAAAGCTTACCTCTGTAAGAATTTCTCCATGAAGGATCTGGGAGAAGCTTCCTATGTTTTAGGCATAAAACTCGATAGAGATAGAGAAAGTAAGCTGATTAGGTTATCCCAATCAACGTACATAGATAAGATCTTGGAATGGTATAATTTTGGTAACTGTAAGACAATAAATATACTGTTCAGACATGGGATTCATCTTTCGAAGAAGATATGTCCACAAACAGAAGATGAGAAGGTTAGAATGTCTAACCAACCTTATGTTTCGTGTTTGGGTAGCATAATGTTTGTCATGTTATGTACTAGGCCGGATATCAGCTTCACTGTTAGCGTAATCAGTAGATATCAGTCCAATCCAGGCAATGACCATTGGATGGCCATTAAATATATCCTAAAGTATCTTAAAGGTATTAAGGATAAGTTGATAATATATGAAGGATATGAACTGCAAGTTAATGGGTATACGGATTCCGACTTCCAATCGGATCACGATGATAGAAATTCTACATCTGGATTCATCTTTACCCTTAACAGAGGTGCAGTTTGTTGGAAGAGTTCCAAATAGAGGTCAACAGCAGATTCCACCACAGAGGCAGAATACAATGCAGCTTCTGAAGCTGCAAAGGAAGCTGTATTGATTAGAAACTTTATCAAAGAATTGGGAGTGGTCTCAAGTATCGAGAATGTGATTCTGTTATACTATGATAATAATAGAGCCATTGCACAAGCAAAGGAACCGAGGGTACATCAGAAGTCAAAGCATGTGGAACGCATGTACCACATCATTCGAGAGATTGTGTCGCGGTGGGATATTATCGTGTGAAAGGTATCGAGTGAAGATAATGTAGCAGACCCGCTTACGAAGGCCATACCTCCGAAGTTATTTGATAAACATATGAAGTCGATGGGTATTAGATAAAATCGATATTGGCACTAGAGCAAGTGAGAAATTTTGTTGGGGTTGGTGCTCAGAGCGCCAATTCCCTGTTGTATTTCCTTATAAATACTCTTTTAAACGTTTTATTAAGAATAAAATAAGCAGTTTTTATAATATATATATATATATCTTTTAATATGGTAAATACGTAATTGACCTTAGAATTATTAGTTATGATGCAGTTGTAAAAGCGTCGCAACTGACATTGAGTTGTATCATGATATTGTCATTCTTAGACTGTTCCTGGTCGAGGTTTACACTACTTGGTCAGTAAAGTAAACTCATTGAGACTGATATATGTTGTATATTTGAATATATGATTCCAATGGTTTCTCAATGAACCATGAGTCTTGGAGACTCGTATAGACGTGTAGGTGTTTATAGCGGATAAACACTGAACAACTCACCGAAGATTCTTAATGGATAGTACACCAACGTCAATAAGAATATTCTCGGGTTGAGTAGCATAAGTGATTCTTTGACTTGAGATACCATTGTGGGCACATGAGACATCTTCCACACTTAGATGGCAGTCACGTCACCGATCCATTTAGATCAGACCTCCGCTTGTTCGTTGGGTGTGGAAAGATCCTCAGGGTGTCATGTGTGTGTCAAGATAGGATCTGTCAGTTCTGTGTACAGAGCATAGGTAGTCCATATATGATTAGCAATCGGATAAAAACCATGGGCCCGTGGTACACATTAGAAGAAAGTTCTAACTGTTCTTTTTAGAGATTGCTAATAGAGACGTCAACGGGATTGTCCCTATAGAGATTTGACGTTTATATCTATATCTCTGGGATATATCTGAATACCTGTGACAGAGGAATTAAACATATGTCATGACCTCGACCTGTATGATTCAGCGAGTTTATCCGTGGTCGTCATAATTTATGGGTGGGTAAATTATGGACACGAAATTAGATTTCGTGACGGATATGCCTGAATCTAGAGAGTCTCACTAGTGAAATATACTCGTAGAGCACTAGGGAAACTATTATGAATAATACTAATTATTTATAAGTCGTTTAACGGTTAAACGAAAAATACATGCAAAGAGACCTAATGGTCATTTCCTAATTAATGTGTATTTGTATTTAATACATGATTTTATTAAATACATTTAGACGCTGATTTTCGGCCGACGTCTACAATCGAGATTTCGTAAGAGGGCACTGGCGATCCTGCAAAACAAAGAAAGTAGGGTGAACATTGAGGGTCTACCCACCAGTGTGGTGGATGCCGTAGGCACTCCGACGCCCAAGTCAGTGAAGGAAATGAGGTACAAAAGTAGTAGAATGAGGGACAAGGTTAGATGTTACCTTAATCCTCGTCGGCTTCCGTGAGGGCGGTAGGTGGGAGGTGCTGAGAGCTATGGAGAGAGTACTCTAAGGTTCTCAGTCAAGGAGCTTGTGATCACCCCGCCACCGTGGGGCCCTGTTCCCTATATATACATGCTCCAGTAACGTGTGCCTTTATTGCCCTTTGATTGCTCGTCCGTTGGATCATGATAATGGTCGACTTCATGAGGTGCAATTACTGTGTTTTGCCCGTTGTAGGCTGGAACGGATGGGTTATGAATGGTGTGTATGAGCCTGAGCGTTATGTGGATTGGCATGGGATGATCCCCGATAATGGTTTGGGCACGTGGTATTTCACTGGGCCTGGGTTTGTGAGTCTCTGGGCCTCTATATACTTCAAACCTTGGGACTTCCTTTTGAAGTAGAAGCTTGGGCCCGGGTCTTATGTTGGAGAGTCTGGGGTGTGTTTAGTATCGGGCCTGAAGCAAAATGACGAAATTACCCATGGACCAAATTTGGCCCGTACAGTTTGTCCCCTACTCTCTAAGTCAATGAGTCTTTGGCTTGGAGAGGACGAGGCCATAATATGTAGGTGAACTCGAGCATTGATGATGCCAAACGAATGTCAAGTTATGAACTTGACTCTACAAGATCCATTGGGGAAGTACCCAATCGACCTAACAAGATGATGGTCGGGATAATGAACTTGACTCTACCAGAGCCATTGGGGAAGTTCCCAATCAATTGAACCAGATGAAGGTGAGGATATAAGTCATACGACATGTGTATTCCATGTCTTCAACTTGACTCAATATGAGTCTATCGGGGATGTCCATGGTCGACTGATCTAGATGAAGATTTATGATATAATTCAGACGATATGTGTAAACCATGTCTACAACTTGACTCGATATGAGTCCATGGGGGATGTCCCCGGTCGACTGGACTTGATGAGGCCAGGAAGACACTCGTTAGGTTGGTTTCGAAGAGGTCCAAACCGAGCCTACATGTCATGTAGATCAGAGGAAGGTCAAAGAACTAATACTTGATTCTATTGCGAGCCACTTGAGAGGTGATCCCATCGACTGGACCTGATGAAGGCCAGGATATACGTCATACGAAATGAGTAATTCATGTCTACAACCTGATTTGACATGAGTCTATGGGGGATATCCCCGGTCGACTGAACCAAATGAAAATTCAGGACATAAGTCATACGACATGTGTAATCCATGTCTAGAACATGACTCGACATGAGTCCATGGGGGATGTCCCCGGTCGACTGAACCATATGAAAATTCAAGACATAAGTCATACGACATGCGTAATTCATGTCTACAACCTGATTCGGCATGAATCTATGAGGGATGTCCTCGGTCGACTGAACTAGATGAAAATTCAGGACATAAGTCATACAACATGTGTAATCCATATCTACAACATGACTCGACATGAGTCAATGTGGGATGTCCCCGGTCGACTGAACCAAATGAAGGTTCAGGATATAAGTCATACAACATGTCTAGAACTTGACTCGACATGAGTCCATGGGGGATG
The DNA here is from genome assembly GCA_019454045.1 of Zanthoxylum bungeanum. Lineage (NCBI taxonomy): Eukaryota > Viridiplantae > Streptophyta > Magnoliopsida > Sapindales > Rutaceae > Zanthoxylum > Zanthoxylum bungeanum. The sequence goes on along the minus strand of SKCR01046111.1, from coordinate 84,923 downwards.
TCCCCAGTCGACTGAACCAGATGATGGTTCAGGAGTTATTTCACATGACATTATCGTATGGACTGTAGGAAGTCCATGTCTTTATTGACTTGATATGTGTCATTGGGGAATGTCCCCGGTTGACTGAACCAGATGAATGTTAAGGAGTAATTTTACTCGACAGATCGTATGAAATGAGTGAATTCCATAATTCTTTTTGACTCGACATGAGTCATTGGGGAATGTCCCCGGTCAACTGAACCAGATGAAAGTTCAGGAGTAATTTCACTCGACATTATCGTATTGACTATAGGAAGCCCATGTCTTTATTTGACTCGACATGAGTCCATGGGGGATGTCCTTGATCGACTGAACTAGATAAAGGTTCAGGATAATCCCCATACTACGGGTCAAAGAACTAGGGAGTCTTCAATATCGTCTGGACCAAATGAAGGTCTATGAAAGTCTACACTCTACATACCTGACGAAGATCCATGAAGGTCATCACCCATTCTCCTGATAGGGGTCTATGAGACTACGGTCGTATGGACCTGTCGAATGGACTTGATAAAGGTCCATGAAGGTCATCATTTCTCACTTTACTAGACTTGAATAAGGTCAATAAGGGTTCTCATTCCTCATTCTACAAGACTTGTAGTCCGAGACGATGTCGTCTGAAGACCATGAGACTACGGTCGAATGAACTTGATGAAGGTCTATGATGATCATCATCCTACTTGATTTGATGAAGGTCGGTTGACTGGGCCCGATTGAGGTCCAAGGGTTTCTTCATACTACCTAACCTGATGAAGGTCGGTCGATTGGTCTTGATGGAGTTATAAAGGATTTTTCATACTACCTGACCTGATGACGGTCGATTGGACCTTTCATGTGATTTGGAGATGAAGTTCCATCTGTGTCATCTCGAGATGATGACTATCCTTCAATGTCTTCTCAGTGTTCATATAATGTCATATAGATCATCTTTCCAGTGACTGGACAGTGTGCTTATGATAATTTGGATTTACAAAGATTTATTATTGACGTGGTGTAGCAAGCAGTTTTGCTTAGCTTTGATTTCATACTTCAAAAATGAGATTCAGCTGTGAGTAGATGATAGCTTCTTTTTTCACATTTCTCTCTCTTTCACGTGGGATCGATCCATGCAACATGCAAGCAGTTACAAATGAGATGGTCTTCCAAAATTAGTACATCTTGTAGTGTCAAATGGTCACCGGTCATCAATTTGGATCCCATGTGACTTTCTCTGTTCATGGAGCTTTATTGAGTGGACCATTCCCTCTTTGCATGTAGCGTGGGTCTTCATTTGAATAATGGGTAATGAGATTTTTATTTAATGTACCTTTTTCAGCATGGGGTGGTAAACTTCACTTCATCTTCATTTATCTTGTGAGGATCTTTTTGTCGAGTGGATTTTTCTTCAACAGCCACGAGAAACGACACTGAGTATTTTGAGTTAATGTCCATGCTTGATATGACAAAATGATTTCAGCCCAAACTAAGAGCTTTCCAAAAACCAGGCCAAGCTGTCAGATTGCAACCTTCCAGAAGCCTCATCCCTGCACCCCTTGAACGCATCTTTGCCCCGATATTACAGCCCATAACACTTACAGCTAACGTAAGCCAGGCCCTCTTAAGCCCATGAAATGAGTCCCAATATTTCAATAAATTTCCAAAATGAACAAATACATCGACTGAGCCCATCCACGAGATGAATTCAAGCCCATTCCCAAATCATGCAAATAATAGTCCCACATCGGTGATTGCAAGAGAAGCATCCTGAGGCTGAATGAGGCAAGCCAACTTGTCGTGACCAGCCGTGAGCATGTGTCTTACCTTAGCCAAAACCTCATCCCCAGAGCACAGGCCTAACAGTGTTGTAAATACTGGTGATGTGATGGGAAATAATGGGTCTGCTCGATTTAATCCAACATATCAAAACTCTTTTAATTCAAACAATACATATGGAAGGGGTACTTTGTCTTGGCGTTGTTCTGCTTCTGGTTATCAAAATCCAAGGTATAAATCTTGATAGGATGAGGTCCCAATTCCATTTTTGGATGGCCCGGAAGGCTCAGATGCAAGGCCAAATACTTTTGATTCATCAATTTCAAGTGTAAATAATGTTTGCATCTTCTAGAAATCAGAACTACCATCCGAATTCTCAACACATGGGTTTGCACCATCCTAGACCGATGTCATGCATGGGCATGGCACATGGTTTCATGAATATGAATAGGTTGTATCCTAACAAGTTATATGGTAGTACGGTAATACACTTAGATCTGGAATGGGCTGTGGCTCTAATGGATATGATTTACAAACAAATGGTCGTGGATGATTGTCTGTTGATGGGAAGTATAAATCCAGGGGACCAAATTGAATGTAATGGGCATGTGAAACTTAGCCTGCGACTTTCACGCATAGAACCAATTAAAGCCTGCCAATTGCTTGACAGAATGCCACATAATTTTTTTTCTTTTTTAGGGCCAAAATAACATTGATCAAATGACCATTTCAGAGGGAGAAAATAAAGAGGCATGGTGAAAATCAAATCCCATCACTCGACACACATTGTCGTCCACTCTACCAGCCTAATCTCCCCCACACATAACGAACCCTTGAGCCCTACATGTCCTCTGTTACAAACTCATGATATCCAAGATTACTTCTCGGTTTAGCTTCACATCCCCACTTCAGTTTACTCGTGTAACTAGACTCACCATATTACGTGTGTAATATGAAAGTTATCGTATGACTCATGTCGTATAGATTTGCCTCAAATCCAGTGTCCGATGCTTCTGGATGTCGAACTGTGCTAGATAGTATGGAAATAATTATGCGCCATCCCACGTGGGATCTAATGTGAGTCGAATTTGCTTTTACAAGGCGCATTACTTCCTGTGTAATGGGTTCACAATATGCATCAGCCACTCTGGCATCAAGTTTCAATATTAACTGTAGTGACTTGAGTAGCTCTTCTGTCAGGTTCTCCTTATAGGGAAGCAGTCGCTGGCATATCCTGAGGAGCCCAAACACAGCTTTTTCTACAAGCATGGATGGAATTACAGTTGACTGAACGATATTAGCTATGTGCTTATAAACAGCATGCCAAATAAGCATAATCTTATCTCGGTTATTCAGTGTAATTGCAACCAGCAATTCCAGGCAAAACACTTATGTGTCTTCATCTTTGCCATAACTATTACCCTTACAGAGTCTGCCTGATGCCAAAATAAAGGCCTTCAAAAGATCCAACAGAGACTCAGCTTGGAGAAATTTACTCTCCGTAAATATACCATCAATGTGGCAATTCTGTATGATCTCACGAGTGCGCTGATGAGCAGTAAGCTCTTCCTCACTAGGCTGCAACCTTGGCTCCTCAATATCAAATGATAAGAGTTGACTATACCGACCAATCAGGCTAGAAGACTTCCTAGGAATGGCGACAGTTGTTACGTGTGATGCTGATACAGAACCTGTTGCAGGTTTCTCCCACTCTAGGTCAGATGAGGGCTCCATATCATCAGTTGCATCACATAACTGACAAAAATGGCAGTTGGTGGCTGAATTGGCAAAGTATATGGCTAAGAATCCCGGACTATAACTTGGAAACAGAGTATGGTTCTAAACAGGTAGTATGGCATCTAGATTACAGCATACACATAAATGTTTCTTGATCCATTGGAACCGGGAAGAATCCAATTACCAAGAAGCAACATATGGCAGGAGTAGCCGCGCCTGGCATGCAGACGTTGGAGACAACAATAAATCTGCATTAACAAAATACTCAAGCACACGGCAGTAATTTTTCACCATATCATGCAGTCGTGTACTGTGAGTCTACTGTCTTCACGAGATCAATACCTTACCCTCAGCTGGATTATTGTCACGTGGGCTTATTGTCGCATAAGTAATGGGTTTGGTGATGGGCATTATCATGGAATAGGTTTTTGGGGAGGTCTGTATATTGAGATGACATGGTTGTTCATGACGGGCTGTCTTCGAATGATCTGTGCGTGGTTATGGGCAACACGTGGTGGGAAGCTCTCTTCGAGTGGAGTATCCTCTTTAGGAGGAGTCTATTGCCTCACAGTTTCAAGTGGGACATTCACCTCATAACGAATCTTTACAAGTGTCGAGTGGGATACCAACTTGTTGTATCTTTATCTAGAGCATCCTTCTTAAACCGAGACTACATCCTTATAATATCGAGTAGTGCTTCTGCCTCTAGCTAGTAGTTCTTCCATCTCATGTCAAATGAGATCTTGAACAAGTTACAAGCCTCATATGTGGAGTGTCGAGTGGAATCTCTAGCAAGTGACAAGCTATATATGTAGTAATGTCAATGGGGACATCCTCAACAACATACTGATGTCGAGTGGAAGATCCTTAACAAGTCCTATGTCAGACATTACAAATGTTGACTGTGGCATCCATAACAATTACCCAGTTTTAAATTATAGTGTCGACTGAGATACCCATGACAAGTCCCATACTATAAATTATAATACCTACTTGGACATCTATTACAACTCTCAAGCCATGTATTGATGTCGACTGGGACACTTATGATAATTGCCAAGTTAAAAAATTTAGTGTCGACTGCGACACCCATAACTAGTTTCATACTATAACACTGATTATAAGTCTAATGCCTTACTAATGTAGACTAGGAGATTCTTAAAAAGTGCTTACCATACCTGGTAATGTTGACCGGGATGTCCTCACCAAATCTTCATTCGAGTACTGTTGACTGGGACAATATCCTTATGCCAAGTACATTGCTTCATCAAATGAGGGGAATAATAAGGATGGTTCCATTGAAGGCACTGGCGATCCTGCAAAACAAAGAAAGTAGGGTGAGCGTGGAGGGTCTACCCACCGGTGTGGTGGATTCCGTAGGCACTCCGACCCCCAAGTCAGTGAAGGAAATAAGGTACAAAAGTCGTAGAATGAGGGACAAGGTTAGATGTTACCTTAATCATCGTCGGCTGCCGTGAAGGCGGTAGGTGGGAGGTGCTGAGAGCTATGGAGAGAGTATTCGAAGGTTATCAGTCTCATAGCTTTTGATCCCCCCCCCCCCCCCCCCCCACCGTGGGGCCATGTTCCCTATATATACATGCTCCAGTAACGTGTGCCTTTATTGCCCTTTGATTACTCGTCTGTTGGATCATGATAACGGTCGACTTCATGAGGTGCAATTACTGTGTTTTGCCCATTGTAGGCTGGAACGGATGGTTATGAATGGGATTTATGAGCCTAAGCGTTATGTGGATTTGCGTGGGATGAGCCCCGATAATGGTTTGGGCCCGTGGTATTTCACTGGGCCTGGGTTTGTGAGTCTCTGGGCCTCTATATATTTCAAACCTTGGGACTTCCTTTTGAAGTAGAAGCTTGGGTCTGGGTCTTATGTTGGAGAGTCTGGGGTGTGTTTAGTATCGGGCCTGAAGCAAAATGACGAAATTGCCCCTGGACAAAATTTGGCCCGTACAATACACATTAATTAAATGTCAAATTATGATATTTGAGATATATCATAAATATATATGTATTTGAATATTTAAAGTAAATATAATACATATATTTAAAATATTTGTATTTAAATAATTATTTAATTGTTAAATAATTAAAGTAATTAAAATATAAATATCTTAAGTTATGATTGCTTTAGGTAATGACTTTAGTTGATTTATTTGACTTGTTGTACATCATTAAATGTTGTAATGATCAAATACACAAGTTGATAAAATTGACTTTAATGAAACAAAAAAATATCTAGATATTTTATATGCTTAGAAATTCGGCCAAGGGTAATTTTGGAGAGTATAAATTGTTTTGTTTCATTCTTCATTCATTAGGTTAAACAAGTTACCAAAAACATAACAAAAAGGGTAGAGAGCAAAGTTGAAGAACCAAAGGAAAATGCTTGAAAAATACTTTGATTTTGTAAGTTTTTTCTTAAACTTTTCAACTTAGAAATTGTTTCTATCATGCTTAGCTTCAACATGTGTTGTTAGGATGTTGTCTCTACAGTTTTATTTGTGATTAAATGGTTGTGAACTTGTTTGAAAGATGAAAGCATGTATATAACAAAGTGAGCTTGAAATAAGTTCTTACGCTCTCTTTTGATTATTTGATAATCAAGTTGTCATTCTAGAGTTGCTAAGCCACTCATTAATGACCTATAATTGTTATTAAGATGTTTCATGGTGGTGAGACTTGTTTGGTGTAGCAAATATTTAATTAAAGTATTGAATTTGTTTAATTTGGTGTAATTTGTCAATTTGCAGAAATTGTAAAATTAGGGTTCATAACCCTTTCCAAATTTAGGGATTTTCATATATGTGATGTATTATGATGTGTATATGATGCATATTAATTTTTGGGTTGATTGGATTTGATCTTGAACATGAGTAATATATAAACATGAGTTGTAAGTGAAAATTTTGTAATATTCAGCTCTCTAGTTTGTTGGTGGTAGCACCTAAAGGCAGTCGAATTTGTGTTTTTATTCAAAAAAATAATAATAATAACTAACCATGCTTTTACTTAGTAACTGGACATCTTGCATCAGCAAGCAATGATTGTTCGCGTAAAACGGTAGAGCTTGAGTTTGTAAAAAAAAAGTGTTTTTAAATAAGTTCGATTTCGTAGTCTCTCTAACTCGAGCAATTAAGTCTGTAGGGGTGTTTTAACGCTTATTACTAATAATAAGCTGGTTGAGTGTGTGATGAGTATTAAAAAATGTACACTTAATAAAAGATAAACTAACCATTTTCCACTTATTATTACTTTAATCCCCTTAATTTATCACATTTGTTAAATAATTATTATAATAATTATATAAAAAATAATTTTTATATATATTATTATAATAATTAAATTTAGCACATTTGTTAAATAATAATTTAGCACATTGTGATTTTTATTTATTGTGTAGATATAATACTGCTTCGAAAGCTCAACATGAAAAAGGGATATGAGATCTGGATTTCAAGACCCATAAAACCCAAAAGAGCGTGATAGATAGATTCAAATCGGACTTGAAAATCATTCACCATGTTTAGATTGACAATAAAAAGGCTTATGATGTATTTACCCACACATGTATTTTATTAATAATATATATATATATATATATATATATATATAAAATATTTTGGAGGAACCACCAAGATTATATATATGTTATAATATATTATTAAAATAATAATATAATAATAATAAATTTCTTCCATCTTTCGGTGGAAATATGGAAGAATTGTCAAAGCATGCAAGAAATTTGCATGCTTTGACAAAAACATATAATTAAAAAATATTAAAAAAAAGAAAGTTAGAGATTGAGAGGTGTCGAGCACCTTTATAAATAGAGATGTTCTACACCTCATTTTCTTGAGCTTCCTCTATAGAATTCTCTCCGAGGTTTTGTGAAAGGATCCAGCTCATGTGTATTTTATTTTTCTTGTAATTTATTTTTCTTTCAGTAATAAAATTATATGTGTTTTTATTTAAATTATGAGTTGCTAATTTATTTTTTCTGGGGTAAAGGGTGAAGTTCTTAATATGAAAATATAGATTAATCTCACTTATATTATAATATATAAATTATAATCTAATTATTAATATTTAATTTAAATCTGGATTATATATAAATTATAATTTCTTTTTGCTGATTTTATTTATTTGGCATAATTGAATACCTAACTGGACTTATTATAGACAAACATTATCACCACCTTTATAGCTGGTTTTATATATTTTGATATAATTAATTCCCGAAATAAATTAATTGGGTAATAATGACAATTTATAAATTTAAAAAGTGAGATTTCTAAATTTGAAATATTAAAAGTGGATCTCCTAACCCCCTGATTTTATTTTATTGTTGCAGTCCAAACTAAAATTCTCCAATTACTTCAAACAAATCAAGTCTTTTTATTTTTACTCAAATTGGTATTTTATTTTACTAAATCTATTCCATGTGGATCGATCCCGGACTTACCTGGTTATTTTATTATTTCGACATTCTTATGCTTGGGAGTAAAGAGCCACTTTTTGAGTGTGTCAAAAATATAATTTACTAATAACATTAAAAAAATATTACTTTAATTAATTAATATTGTAATTTATTATTTTTTAAAATTGAAATGATCTATTAAGATAAGAAACCTATTACGATTATAATCTCTCATTAAAATAACAAAATATATGGCACTTATTCTCGATAATTAATTTTTTTATTAATTTATAAAATTATTATAATAAGAAACCTATTATAATATAAAAATAGAATCTCATATTTATTATAAAATAATAAAATTAAAATATCTTTAAAAATATTTTCTATTATTAAATTGTAAAATTAAAATAAGAAACCTATTATAATATAAAACTTAATCTCCTCTTAAAAAAGAACTTATTTTTTTAATTAATTAATGTTAATGTATATTTTTTTTAATTTATAAAATTAAAATTCAAAAATTATTAAAATAAGAAATCTATTATAATAAGAAAAAATATTATATTCTCCCATTAAAATTAATAAAAACATATGTGGCACCTAATCTATAATTAATTTTTTACTTTTCAGTTATAAAATTAAAATAAAAAATTATTAAAATAAGAGACCTATTATAATATAAAACATAATTTCTAATTAAAATAAGAAAATTAAATAGCATATGTTCATAAAACCTAACATTTTTATTTTTTCGGGTCTAATGTTGTTTGTTATTTTACTTTAAATTATTTTTATAATTTTTTTCATGATCTTTTTATTATTTATTGTGATTCAGAATGCAGACTCTGACTATTAGTTTTTACAAAGTGAATATGGATTTGTCAATATTTGAAGTAAGATAATAAAATTTAAGCTTTAATTAAATAATTTACATTAAATTTCATTGAAATTCATCTGAAAGAAAATTAACCATTTTAAAAGTTATTTATAGTTAGAGATATGATTTCAAATGGAAGATAAAGAGGATAGAGAAACTCTAATGTGAATAAGAAATATTATTTGATAATAGAGTGACAAACGAACAAGATATATATATTAAATGTAAATAAATCAAATTATCCCATTTATACTATACAATCAATGAGATTCAAAACATTTACAAAATCAATACCTAAAATAACATTATATTTTTTATGCTATAAAATTAAAATTAAATATATACTTGACTCGCACAAAGTGAGGGCCTTGTGCTAGTATGTAATAAATATCATAAAAATATCATAACAAACAAATTGATTATGTAAATAATGGATAATAAGGAAAATATAAATATAATTTTTTTATAAGAAATAAAATAACATCAGACAAATAACACTGTTAATTTAAATCGATTATTTATTCATTTTGAGTACTATAATTAGTTATTATACTAATTAAATTATCATACTGAATTTATAAAACATCATATATGTTACAATTTATTTTAAGTTAATCGGGACCGATTATCAGGCTTGGGTGGCCTTACGCGAGCCTTGAAAATAGAAGCCCAAAGTTATATTAAAATTATTAATTTATAACTCTATTTGAAAAGATTTAGGACTCTGAAATTTTTATGACATTTTTATTTTAGTTATTAAAAGGGTAAATAATGAACATTATTGTAACACCTCGCCAGAGGCAGGATGCTACCGGTAAGAGACAGGATAAACTCATCTCCATAAGCCTCTGAATTTACCGAAAATTCGGCATGATGTATCCTAAAACTTGACAACCTGGATCACAGTCCAGCATCAAAGGGAATCTAAGACTTCAAACAAATAAAAGGACCTCAGCTCTACACAAATCTCATCAAAATCATATCCTAAGGGATCCGCCCACATCATCTATCAACACTAAAGGGCTTTTCCCACAACATCATAAGAAATCAAAATGTTTACTTAATATATATAAAAACAGCGTGCTCAACACGAAAAATAAAGCAATAACCAAATATTCTAAACTTTTAAACTTCTCCCAGGACACTTGCGAGGGTGACTGACGCTTGAGTGATCCGCGTCTCGAGCATGACTTCCAAAACTGAAGTGGTTGACCCATCTAGAAGTAAACCTACAAAACTAGCAAACTGGTTTGGTGTGAGTTTTAAAAACTCAGTAAGTAACCAAGCTACTATAAACAAACAAGTCAAACATATCAACAGATTAACAGAATTACTAAATTATTATAATTTCAGATTTACAAACTTTTATTATCTTTTATACTTTATCATGACAAATTTTCAAATCTACATATTCACATATATGTCAATCTATTAGCGAAACATTCAAATCACACAAAGCATCAACCTGAACATCACAAACAAGTTGTTTTATATCGAATCAATTTCCATCATATGTGACATGGAGTCAGACTTATTATACTTTATTACGATTAAACATCTTTGAAATATCATCAAATCGATGAAACAATCACACTTCTTTCAATTGAAAACGTATTTCTCTTATATACATGCAAATACAATATCATAATTCTTATACATATACGTACATACCATTAGAACTTGGCAAACACGTTTTATAACCTCTGATATTCTCATCGGTTTCAAATCATCCATTCATTTTACATAAGCATACACGATCCATACATAACACGAGTTCTATCATACACATATATACACTCATAAATATTTACAAACATCAAGCAACCAACCACGAAGCACACACAACTACCGATATATCAAAGATCACATCATTCAACAACACAGACATATGGCTGGCTTACACACACAATACTCGTACGTGACTCATTACCTATTTTAGAATAGCTATGAGATGAATTTCGTCCGAGCGGATTCCTAACTAGCTCGACTACTACACCGCGAATCATCTAATCGAACATACACACAGACGCTCACACCATATAACATAAACTCATCACACGATTTTTCATACACAAGCACATACAAGACAAACAATCCAAACATCATTCAAATACTCATATACATACATATATTTCAAACATACGAATATACACCTTATTACGAAATCACATCTCATATCTCTCACATAACCAATCATATTCTTTTTCGGAATTTCTATCTAGAAACTTCTAATATAATATCTTTACCAAATAAACATATTCTTTCGGAGAGAATTTAGCTTATATTCATTCCTTATCTCACTTAACCTTCTCAACCTCTATAAAAATAATCGCATGTACGAGACGATAACAACTTTATTCCATTCACCAATCTCGTATACTGAAAGTATTCACAGCTTATCATCATATACATATACAAACCATTACGTGTTTATACATTTACATGCATTAATACATACATGTAGCTATCAAACTCATCAAACTTTTCACTTCATATCATAGCATTATCCTCAAATATTTCACTTCAGAACGCATCAATGGATACATACAAACATTTAGATCATCAAACATCTCACTTCATGTCATTGAAATGACAAAGGCCATACCTATGATGGTCGACTAACTCAACTGTTCACGATCTCGAAGTGCTTTCTCAAATCCATCTTTTAACTATCCTAAACCTTTCAATCTTGTCTATATATATATATATATATATATATATATAAAGCACGAAAAGAACGATTGGAGAACGCATTGCATGGGTTATTTATTTGGCTTTGACCGGCGTAAACACACACGTATAACGCAAGCGCACGTATCGTTCAAGTAGTATAAAAATATCGATCCCACGAGGACTTAATATCTAATCTATTAATTTTATGAGGTCAAATGATTACTATATCTAACAGGTTGTTTGATTGATTTGAAATGGTGACGATTCTAAATTTAAAAACAAGTAAATAAAATTGTTCGAAAGTAGGTTTTAAGAAAATCCAATATTAAAAACTATCTAGGGTTGTGTGATTTCTTCCAATATCATTTTAAAGATGAAGTGGTTATCTTAAAGTTGGGGGTAATATATTGATTTATTAACCTAGAACACTAAATTATGTGTAAGCCTCTGTCGATAGTCAGACACAAATACTCAGTTTAACCCAATTGAACCATATGTCTATGTCAACCAAATTATCTGGATTCATTAAGTTTAAGTTCCAATTATGGCTACCCCCGCCCGACAGGTATATGTCTATCCTGTAAGGAAATCTATTAAAGGGTTATCTATCCTCAAGGAAGATCGTGGACTATTGAGTCTAAGGTCTTAAACTTAAAATCCCTATGTCTAGTTCATTTTAAGTTTCCCAGTTCAATTTTATTAATGGCCAGTTAATGAAAAAATATTAAGATTAAGACTCAATAAATAAATCTTTATATTACCCAAGCTATAATCTAACCCCTTATAAACCGGTGATATTGGATTTCATCACAACCCCAGATAACTGGCTTAGTTACGACACATATTTACGGGTAGTAAAAAAAAATAAATAAAATAAAAGACATAAAGTAAAATGCTGAAATTAAATACTGAAAAGTAAATGCTGAAAGTAAATGCTGAAAGTAAATGCTGAAATTAAATACTGAAAATTAAATGCTGGAAAGTAAATGCGAAAAGTAAATTACTGAAAAGTAAATGCTGAAAGTAAATTGCTGAAAGTAAATTGCTGAAAGTAAAAGCTGAAAGTAAATTGCTGAAAGTAAATGCTGAAAGTAAATTGCTGAAAGTAAATTGCCGAAAAGTAAAAACTGAAAATTAAAGAAAGAATAGTACTATGCGTAAAAGTAAATTACGGAAAGTAAAAGCTGAAAAGTAAAGAAAAGAAAGTGTGAAAGCGGAAATTAATTACTGAAAGCTGTAAATAAACAAACAAGATACAATCTTCTTAGTATTCTTAAGGAATTCCTTAGAAGAAAGTATGAATTTTACAAATGAAATGGCTTGGTATTTATAGGCAAAATTTTGCCTCCATCAAATCATCCACCAAATCAATTAATAATTACTCCACTAATTGCTCCACCAAATCCATTATTATTGCTCCACTAATCTCTTATCAGGTTTGGTGATGATTTGATAATTTTTATTATTTATTTATTAATTTATTTTTTTCTTTGAAAATGATTGAAAGTGACTTTAATAATTACACACAACACACTTCTGGATGGTTCATCAATTTCGGACATGAAATATTCAGAATTAGAAATTATTTTCTCTTTAAAAGTTGTAGATCTTTGCGTCTTCTTTAATCTGAAACTTGAATCAGCGTAATCCGATATCGAAGTAAAACGTTATGCCCAAAATACGACAGATTCGCAAAATTGGAATTTCCAAAACTGCACTTCGTTAAAACCTTTCAAGTTTCCAATCTCCAAAATTAAAATATCAAGTCCAATAATTGCCCTTATTTGACCCATATTTCGTCCTAAATGATTTCATTAAGTTCCAATATTATTTTATCTGCAAAATAAACTAAAACATATCAAAACGTTCATCAAACCCGAGAAACTAAACAAAATATTAAGTAAAAATGGCGGTAAATATTGATATATTTTCGGCTCATCAGGCTTCATGAGCACTCCAGGTCCTAGTCAAGTCTTCCAAAATAAATGGCGAAACATCGTTAGAATCGCAACTTATGAAATTCCCGACTTAGCTTTGACAAAATTCCGGATCTTTCTGAGACAATCGAATCAAGTCTGATTTCGATGTTTTCTATTTTAGTAATCTTAAAATATTATCATAAACTAACCCAAGTCATCAGTTAAGTTAAATTCTCGGTTTATGTATTTTTGGAAAATCTATAGAAAAAGTTTCCCCAAACGCTACGGAAGGGTCCCGAACCTCCGAACCTACTCAGATTTATCCAAACATGTTCGTAATAGCATAAATAACTCATAACTATCATCAAAACCAAAACACATCTTTATAAGAAAAACCCACTATTACCGAAAACTTGCATATTCTATCGGATCAAACAAACTCGTTCCGTTTTCACTTGGATTCTACCAAATACTCGTATTCAATATATTAATACTCAAACAATTCAATTTATATCAATACTTTAACTACGAAGCTACTGGATATATCCGAACATTTAACTATAAACATGAAATTTACGTATTTTTATCGGGAGGTCTTACCGAGATTTCGAGGGCATATACAGACTCCAAACGATCCCACGAACGCGTTAGAATTGACAGAATTCCGATCAAAGCTACTGTTCATTGTGGGTCACTATTCATCCGAATCTTTCTTCCTCATTTCGCGTGCAACCTTAATCGAAACGGAAAATCCATCACCACCAACTTGTAGTACTCTCCGAAAGCTTTGATTTGACGGGTGGCTCGGGTCGTGAAATGAAGCGATGAGCCAGGATCAAAAAATTCATCACGCGAGTATTCCTCTCTCCTCTCGTCGTTCGCCAGCGATTTAGGGCTGCTGCCGGCCACCACAAGATGGAGAGGTGGCCGGCGTACCCCCCCAGACCCGTCGCGCCAGCCGGCCGGCCGTTGGCGCGACAAAGGCGACACCAAGATCGAATTTGGGACAGGGGGGTCGTGAGGTGGTCTGAGTCTTTTTGTCATTTTTTGTGATTATGAGAAACTTCAGGTATTTATAGAAAAGTTTCTGAAAATTATATTTTGACCCCCGCTAAATTGCTTCTAGGTCCTATCATGGGGCTTTCACGGAAATTTATATTTTTTAAGCTATTCTAATGCAAATTTCGAAAAAGTGTTCAACGCGAAAGTTGTTTGTCTCGTCAAAACGAGTCTGATGGTTCAAGAATCAGCGCAATCAGAGTTTTTTTGAAATTTTATAGTCGAAACAAGAATCTTTTACGCGTAGAACGATGTAAACAAGAATCGCCTAATCGGTTTTCGAAACCACGTGTTTTCCAATGCGACGAAACTTCACTTAAAAATATTCCCACCTTTTTTTCCAACACATGAAGTCTAATATTCGAATACCATCACTTTCCAAATCTTTCACTTTAATTCGAAAACTTTCTCGTACTGTTCTGAAAAACCCGAGATATTACAACTATTTAAAAATATGAGATTGGTTGAATTTATTATTCTTTAATCAAAAAAAAGAAAAAAAGAAAATAAAAATAACCATGGAAAAATAACTAAATTGCGTGTCTTGAAATTTTATCAAGATATGAGGGACCTACCCTCTTCGTCTGAGTCCAAGAGTGAAACATCAAACCAGGACAATGGCAACCACAACCCTTTCCTTTTGAGCCTAAGCCATCATTCAGTGCTCCATTTCATTTCCATAGTTTATAGGGATTTCCGTTGTCATTTTCTAAAAGCACGAGCCAGGTTGAATAGACAGACTAAATGAGAGGGTTCCAAACCCACTATGTTATATTTTTTTATAATAGTCGTTCGTCTTTCATTGGTTTATTTTGAGTCTAATTTTCACTTTATAGACATCCGAATATTATGAGATGTTTCTTAATAAAAATTGTAATATAATTGTTAATTGTATGTAGAATTTAACATATTGTGATTTAAAATCCGGATGAAAGAGATACGAGTGTTTAAAAATGACTAGTCGGAAATCATTATTTCTTTAAAATGTAAGGGTCGTTTTTTACTGATTTTTTAATTCGTCAAAACATATCAACAATGATATTAATTTAGAGCTTATGATTTGTAGATTAATAATATATAATTTTTTTCTTCAAACAATTTATATTTTTTAGAGATATTTAATTTCAGAATTTAAAGTCACAAAAATAAAAAATAAAACAAATTCATTGACTCATGCCACGCGCTTTCTTATCTAAAAGATTTTTCGAACCAAGGCTAAAATACATATGCGAGTCTAGTTTTTGTCATTTTTAATATTTATCTTGTACCATTCATGAAATTGATGTCATTTTGAATGATAATTTTGTGGAATCATATTGAGAATCCATTGAGTACGTTGCGT
Source organism: Zanthoxylum bungeanum (assembly GCA_019454045.1). Lineage (NCBI taxonomy): Eukaryota > Viridiplantae > Streptophyta > Magnoliopsida > Sapindales > Rutaceae > Zanthoxylum > Zanthoxylum bungeanum. Next base: position 69,090 of record SKCR01046111.1, on the reverse strand, counting down.
GAATTTATGCATAAAATTTGGGAAAGGAAAAAAATAGATATATTAATATTGATCTTTTCGGTACAAATTCTTCATATATTTTCTGGGAGAAGTAAACACACTTAATTAAAGAAATTAATTGTGTGATATTAATAGGTGATTAATCGCTTGATGCGATTTGTTCTCAAAATAAATAGCTAAAGAAATTCATTTTACCAAGAGATTAATCCAACAATTGATTTTTTTATTCAAATTCAAATTCTAAAACTCTTATAATCCACCTATCTCGGACTAGACCAGGCCATAGTCCAATCTAACTTGATTTGCCCTTAAGTTTTGGTAGAATGTGATTGTTTTGTTTTTCAAGGGTGTGATTTGGTGGTGTTAGGATTTATAATCTCATTTTACGGTCATGGGTTCGAATCGTTTCTTATGAAAGACTAGGACAGTCGGGGGTCACTACAAGAAAACGGACCTTTAGCGTCCAAACATTTAGCGTCGAAATAAACTTTCGTCGCTAAAAGGTAAACCTTTAGCGACGAAAGTTTACATTTTAGTGTCGAAATTTTAATTTCTTTCAACGCAAAAGGGTAAATTTAAATTTTTCGATTTCCCGCCTTCTAAAATTTGAACTTTTCGCCTAGATTTAAATTTTTGATAATTTGTGACGAATTTTTCGACGCTAAAAGCCAACTATTTCGACGCTAAAGGATAAATTTAAATTTTCCGAATTCCCCGCTATTTGAGGACCTTTGGCGACGAAAGCCTATTTCGTCGCTAAAGGTTATTTTTTCCTTATAAATTCATTTGCTCTTTCATTTCTCTTATTCTCACTTTCTTTCTCTCATATTCTTATTTTCTCTCTAAATTTTCTTTTTCCTTATATGTTTTGTTTCATTTTTTATATTTTATATTAACATCCAATATTTTAATTTTTTTTTTTTTTTTTTTTAGGGGAATATGAAGATGAAGAAATTATGAAAATGAAGATGTTGAGGAAAATGAAAAACAAATGAAAGTGAAGATGAAAAAAATATATAGAAAAAATATATTTTATCATTTTGTTTATTATTTTAAGCTTTTTTGTTGTGATAAATTTTGTAATTTTATTTTTATATTAATAAAGATATCATTGTCATAATATTTTATAACAAATTTGTAATTATGTTCTTATATTTTTTAAAAATTTAATTACTTTTGTAATTAAATTAGTTTTAAATTAATTTATAATATCAATTTTGTAATAATTAGTTTTTAAAACTAATTATAACGAATTTTTTATTTTCACTTTTAGCGTCGAAAATTTCGTCGCTAAAAGTCAAAATTTCGTCGCTACATATTTTATGCGTCGAAATAAAATTTTTGATGCGAAATCTTGATCGAGGTAGATATTTAGCGTAGAAAATGAATTTCGACTCAAAAAGTATTAACTTTTAAAGATAATTACTTTTAGCGACAAATATTTTCGTCGCTAAAGATATATTTTTAGCGTCGAAATCAGTTTTTGATACTAAATATCTATTTCGACCAAGCTTTCGTGTCAAAAATTTTATTCGACGCTAAAGACCTTTAGCGATGAATTTTTATTTTTAACGACGAAATTTTTCGACGCTAAAGATCTATTTTCTTGTAGTGGGTTTTACCTGCTCCGCTTAAATTCGAAAGTGATGATTTGATGACGGGATTTCCAACGATTTCAAGAAAGAGAGAATGTGATTGTTTTGATTTGTAAGGCTCTTGCAGCTTTATGCAACAATAAATATATGTATCCTTCAATTGAAATAATACACTCAGAAATCACAATTCCTTCTTCGTTTATATATCACACTATGAATACAACTTAATTTTCCTATTATACACGAGTCATATTATTATTATTTTAAATTGTATATTTATTTTCTACTCTCATAAATTTTTAATATTATATTTTTAATGTCACTCAGTTTTTCCATAAAAATATATTTTTATTTCTATGAAATTTCATATTAATTTTAAATATATAAATATTATTTTTTTTAAATATTTAGTAAATGAACCATCTAAAAAAAACCAACACTTAAAGATGATCCTAGGGCTGGGCCCTAAGGTAACCTAATGGATGAATACTAAACGATGACTTTCAAGAACATACAATATTCCTTGGCAAATATCTAGAAATGTGAAAAGACAATTCAGAATGAGGCTTACTGTTTTGGAATTTAGAAAGCCGATAAAGAAGTGCAAAGTTGTTATAGTCTATTTCAATTATCGAGATTATGGATTGTACATGTAACGTACATGTCATGTCACCAAAAGAAAGACCAAGGAATATGCATTACAAGTCTGATCGCATTTCCTTCCTTGCTCATCATAATCATATCATATTCAGGGGTAAAAAATCATATCTAAATCCTGATGTCATTCCTAATACAAACTATTTCGTTACTTGATAAATGGTTTTGAGTGTTAATTTAGGATTTAAAACCTTGTTCACATGAGTGGAGAGAGTTCAATTTCGTAAAGGACGGTTAAATAATTAAATAGTTTAATTGAAAATCTGAAATAAATCATTTATAATCAAATAATTTTCTTTTATCATACAAAAGCATCAATCAAAACATTCCAAAAAATTATTGAAAAATAAAAAATAGATAAAAAATGAAATCGGAAGATTTTGGAAAATTGAGAATCGGTCGATTTATCGGTGAAAATTTACCCAAAAATCAATATCGTTTAAAGCGGTCAAAATTTTCGGATTGAATCGTTCATCTAGCGATTTATGATTAAGAGGCGATTAGTTACCTTTTAAATAACATAGATTAAGGGTTATTTAGGATTATTTAGGATTTATTATAAATAAGTAAACGAAACGATTTTTTGTGTGATTTTTAGAGGATCTCGATATATGAATTTTTATTTTTTTTATCATCAATCATATGAAATGTCAACTTTATCATTCTCAATTAATCCCCAACTATTTCTTCACAAAATCACTCAAATTGCTCATGCAGTGAGAGCCCTTATTAGATGAATAATTTTAGTAATTTGCAATAGTGCCAGGATGTAATAAAACTAATAAGAAATTTATAACTAACAAATTGATTACGTAAATAATGGATAATATGAAAAATATGATTATTATTTTGTTAATTTTTAAATTGTACCAATATGTAATAGTATAATAAAAATATCATAACTAAGAAATTGATTATGTAAATAATGGATAGTAAGGAAAATAAAAATATTATTTTTTATAACAAATAAAATAACATGGGACAAATAACACTGTTAATTTAAATCAATTATTTATCCATTTTGATTAATATAATTAACTATTATACTTATTAAATCATAATTAAATATAAAAATATTTTTGAATTTATAAATTACCGTATATGTTACAATTTAATTTAAGTTAATCAAGATCGATTCTGAGGTTTGGGTGGCCCCACGCAAGCCATGAAAATGGAAGTCCAAAGTTATATTAAAATTATTTAATTTATAACTTTATTTGAAAAGAATTAGGGCCTAAATTTTTTTATAACGTTTTGATTTTAGTTATTAAAAGAGTAAATAATGAAGACTATTTAAATATATGAAATTGGTTGAACTCATTATTTGTTTTTTTTTTTGATTAATAATTAAAAAAAAAACAAAAAAAACAAAACAAAAAAGAGAAATATAAGAAAGGAAAATAATAAAATTAGGTGAAACATCAAACCAGAGCGATGGCCAACCACAACTCTTTCCCTTTTAGCCTAAGCCATCATGAAATTCAAGCCATCGTTAAGTGCCCCCTCTTCATTTTCATAGTTTATAGAGATTTTCTATTGTCATTTTCTAAAATGTCCTCGTACAACTCACAACCATTGCTTCCAATCTCCTTTAATGGCGGATCACGAGCCAGGTCAGATAGACAGATTAAAGCGGAGGGTTCCATATCTACTACGCCAGCTATATCTTCTTATTGTAATTATTCACCCTTCATTGGTTTATTTTGGGGTTAATTTTGACCTTATAGACGTCCGAATTTGAGAAAGGTTCCTTATAAAAATTATAGTATGCTTGTTAACTGTATGTAGAATTTTATAGATTATGATTTAAAATTCGGATGAAAGCGATATGAGTATTTGAAAATCAAAAATGATATACTCACACACACTTTTATTTAAAGTTGTACAAATTCTCTCACTGTAACTACAGTGAGAGAGTTAGTAAAACTTTAAGTAAAAGTGTGTATACCAAAATCTCGGGTTGCTCTCTGCTACGTCTCTACCACCACATTAAAGGGCATAAACAGAATTCCTGGCCTCGGCGCCCACACTTCGGGTGAACAGGACTCACAGAGGAGACCGCCTAAGACAAGGATCGAGAGTATTTTTCCAACTATTTTCTGATTCACAAGATCCACCGGTGTGACGAGTGAAGAGCATACTCATAGAGATAGATAGAGGTGAACTGAAAACTCATGGATGTTGCTTTGAGAGAGAACCTAAGAGTTACTTTACAAAACATGAGAGAGTAAGCAAACTCAAATTTTATTTCTTAAGGCTTGTGAAAAACCCAACTTGATTACAAACTGAAAACCTCACTCCTTATATAGATGGAGGAGATGAAACACAAAGCAATTTTAGTGGGACAGGACCCCGCACCAAAGGGATAAGATCAAATAAAGACCACTCCTTTAAATAAAGCAAAAGCTAAAGTAAAGGAATCTACTTTTACAAAAGCAAAAGCAAAAGAAAAGATGCTAAAGCATGACAAAGACATAAAGATAAAGCATACCAATCTGTTGGTTTCTAATCAGGTCCCAAGAATGAAATCAAGCAAGAAACACATGTGAATACACAACAAAGTATGACGGAATCATACTCACATTGAACGGATCTTGCGACGCGATGAACACAAGCCTTTTCTTCCTTCAAGATGGCTCGGCAGTGAAGCTTTTGGGCAGTGGACTGCTCGGCATTTGCTGCTTTGGCTCCTCCAAGAATCGGCCATGGATGTCCTCCAATGAAGCTCCAAGCATTGTGATTCCAAGCTCACGAAATCGGTTCCCTATCACCTTAGGAAGACTCATTGTGTGATAGCACTTTGATTTTGCAACAAAATCATCTCTTGCTTATCTTCTTGTATATGGCATAACCAGATTATGGAGAAAAAGAAGAAGATGGCTCAAAGCCGAATGAGAGAGATGAGGGAAGAAATGGGTTTCCTAGAAACCGTGAGTAGTGGAGAGAGAGAAGGAAAAAAATGTTTTTATATATTTGATTTTCCAAAAATCAAATACCAAAAACCCTTTTCCATTTACCAAAAGTCAAAAAGCAAAAACCAATTAATGCTTTTCAACTATCACATCAATCACTCAATCAATCAATCAAATTGCCACATCACTCAAAGTGACATGTGATTTAACGCTTGATGTGACTAGCTATTTGACGCTTGATGTGACTTGCGTGCCGCATTCGAATTCGAAATGCGAATGCGCTCGCAAACACACTCGGGCTCGGGTTTGCTAATTCCGAATTAACGAATTTTCCGTTGCGACGTAATTAAATGATTATGCCTAGCGAAATCAATATTCACGTCGCTAACGAATTAATTCTAAATTAACTTTTTCGCCCGAATTAAAATCTAATTTCAATTCCGCGTCGAAATCCAATTTCGTATAATATATCGAATATATTATTTTATCGATTAATTCCAAATTAATCGTTTTCTCTCTTTAATTAATGTTTTTATCCCAGATAAAATATCTCCGTAATTAATCCCAGATTAATTTTCTCTCTCATCAAATTAATCCCAGATTAATTAAAGTGCGAGTCATACATCATCGGTGAATCTTCAGGAAGCGACCCATGAGATCCCCAGATATGTTGGTAGTAAATACGGTCGTCGGACTATCCGAACACGTAAGTACCTAGTACTACGTTTATACCGATTTACAAGACAAAGTTGGCTTCTAGCAAAGCGCCATGCCTACCCAATTCTCCAGAAATATCCTTACAGGAATAAAGGATCTATATCAGGCGTAGTATACGTAGTATTGCATATGTCGATCCAGTATCAGATGATCACGTGCTAGGCCTGGGGCTGGAATTGTGTCTGCCCCGTATGAAGCAAATATCGGATGTCTGGTAACTAGTCTCTATAATCGGATATATATGACCTAGTCATAATATCCCGATAGCTCGAGCATTTAAGAGAACATGTTCCGTATCCTACGCGATCATCATCTCCACTATGACTGGAGTGATACTTCCATCTCGACATCACACCCAACACACTACGATTCTCAATTTACCCAGAATAGGCGTACACAGAACCTGTTAAAGCCCTGGACGACCGCAACCAAAGTATATTGATTGTCGTAAGTATTAGCGGTGCAAGTCTCAGGTTAAGACCAAATTACACCTTCCCTGATTTCGGACTTCCATAGACACATAGTCATACTACCAATGGAATTCCGAGGGGGTCTATCCAGAGCGAAGCTGTTTCCCGTACCATCGGTAAAACACAACCTCATATTACACTTGCATGAGTATCCTATACCCAAATATATGAGAACTTTGTCGTTGTGCCCTCACAACGCGCACACGTGTAATACTAGTCTTTTACGCATTTATCGATGTCCAATCTCGATAATACTCTGACTATGGATATTTAATGATTTATCCTTCGTGGACTGATACTGTCTCATATCATTCTCAATCCAGGAACAAATCACAGGGACCTCCTATCATTTATATATCTTGGTGATCTAATCAGAAATGATAAGAGTGCAATCTCCTTTGTCAAATAGTTAATTTGTACAACAACAACCCGCTTTCGTCATCAGATTTGTATGAATATCATCTGATACGATTTATTCGATCATCACATCGCCACGATGTATGATCCGAATGAATCAGATGAATATTGAAGTATTTATCTGGATCTTTGATGAGACCATTAATTCTTTAGCATGTGCTGACGCCTAGCTAAGCTGCTAACAGAACTATATCTAATCTAATTAGATTTATTATCGACCCAAATGGCTTCTATTGCTGCCTCAGCTGCAGCAATAACCCGCTTTTGTTGTTTATTCGGTAACAGTATCTTGCTTGGAAGATTTCCATCTCACTGTACCGTTATTCAATCTTTATGTTACCGTTGTCACGACTTATAGTCGTTTTCATGAAAGCCAAGCTTTCACTGATTATATTATGGGAATATCATTTCCAAGAAATGATATATCATCATTACTCAGGACATTCATTGTCAGTGCGCTCCCACTAACCTCCTTATATACACAAGAATTTTTTTCGTTTTGAATTAAATCATACACCATTATGATTACATCAAAACGATAATTCCTAGAACTTAATGCTTGCTTCAATCCATTTATGGATCGAATAACCTGCAAACCTAGTTTGCTTGTTATGGTTTGACAAAACCGTCAGGATGTGTAAACATCCTCCGAAAGGTTTCCGTTAAGGAAAGCAGTTTTCCCGTTCAGCTGCTATATTTCATAAATGAAACATGCAGCATCAGCAAGCATTGTCGAAATGGATTTTCCGTGGCAACAGGTAAAAGGTTTCATCGTAATCAACACAATGTTGATAACTCTACCTTTTCGCTACAAGCCTAGCTTAGTACGATGGTATGTTGCCATCCATATATGTCTTCCTTGAAGACTTATTTAGTACCAATAGGCACAATGCCTTGCGGTACATCAACTAGTGTCTAAACATAGTTGGTATACATGGAATCCATATTGGACATTATGGCACTTTGCCATAATAGGGAGTCGATACCTTGTATCACTTCCTTATACGTAGTCAGTTCGTGTTCCTCAAAAGATTGACATCTTTACGAGGTTAGATCAGAAACCCATACCCCAGGTTATTTTCTGACTCTCACCGACCTACGCGGTTCTTGTGTATTCAAAGATTATTGGTGTAGTTTCATCCTTGATGAACTATTTTTGTTCCATTAAGGACTTGGTTCCTAGATAGTATTACTTCGATTTTCATCGAGTTTTACTTTCCTCCCACTTACCACTGCATATAGGTATTCATTTTAGGAAAAACGCATGGCGAACAACAATTACATTGTTCTCTCGTGAGTTGTATAAGTACTATACTTAGGTATCCCTATGATAACCTACAACTTTGGCACTTATCCGATTTGGGTTCTGGTTTGGTATCATCCAAATTTATGCCTAGCATACCCAAATCATCAGGAATGAGAAACTTGGTTTCTTTCCTGTTCATATCTAATATGTTATCTGTCAAACAGATATTTATGGAACCTTATTCAAAATAAGTTCAGCCCTGTTTTGCGTATCTGTTGAAGGAAATGGTAGCTCAGAGCGACTCATGATTAACCTTATCATGTCCAACAAAATTCGGTTTATCCTGTCGGACACACCGTCAAATTGACGTGTTCCGGGAGGAGTCCTCATTGAAATAATACTATACTCTTTCAAGTATTTGAGAAACTTATTGCTTGAGTATTTTCTATCATGGTCTAACCGTGATGGTTTAATACTTTAGCCGATCTGTTTGTTTATCTCATGTCGAAACTCTAAAAGTTTCCGATTTATGTTTCAAAAGAAACACATAACCATAATGCGATGCCACATCCGTGTATGGTCACGAAATATTCATATCCACTTCAAGCCTAGCTAGACATGGGCCCACTTACGTCACTATGAATGAGGGCTAGTAGATCGATGACACTTGCACTTTCACCAAGTAAAGGTGTTTTAGGCACTTTGCCCAATAAACTAGATTCGTAGACTTTATTTGAATAGAAACAAATTAGTCCTAGTACCCACTCTTCGAAAGTGTGGATATACGAGTCTTGTTTAATTGTGTCCTAGACAACAATGCCACATTCAAGTTTCAACCTGATCAAATCAGTTTGAGCTATTTGTTTTTCATGTTATACGTGTGAGATTTATTTATATTCTAAATATAAATTCTGTTGTTCACATCTAATGTGTTTATCTCAATATCATCTTTATATAATAAAACACTTTAGTGTTCTAGAATATAAAGGTATATCCGCAACGGATTATACACTGATATAGAGATAATGTGTCTAGTAAAACTAGTTACATTATAACAGTTTCCTAATTTACGTACATACCCAAAGGGTAGTTCCTAAACTTAGGTATCTACGGTTAAAACAGCGACTTTCGTCCCGTTTTCAATTCACAGATTAATCTCAATAGAAGTCAGTATCCTGCTCATAGCAGATTCTGAACATCAGTACATATTTTATGTATCACACTAAGTATCTAAAATCTAATTTTAATACTAGTAGTGAACATATTTATGACAAACATATTTGAAGTCAGAGCCTTGCTCGTCTTCAATTCCTTCTTGGGATATGTCCTTTTATCTTCCTAGAAGATTATAATGATTTTGCCTTTGCCCTTTTCCACACTCCAGAAGCCTTTGGCCAAGCCTTGGCATTCTGGAATATCGAATTAAGGTGCGCCTTGCGCTACTTGCCTTATTGCAAACTTTGACTTTGTCTCCTTGAGAATAGTCATTAACTCTCCAAGAGTTTATTATTGCAATATTTACTTCTAAAATCTAAGTATAGATTTATGAAGATCCTTCAATTTCAATAACATACTTTAAGAATCTAATCCTTAGTTCTGATAAAGAAATTAAGGAGTCTATATGACAAGTATAATGGATTAAGCACTAAAGTTATCATTACATGAATATTCCAAATATAATGTTCCACTTATTTGCTTAACTCCAGGCTTAGGCCTAATATGTTATTTTATCAAATAAAGTAACTTATTAGTTTCCAAGACCATCCTGAAACTTTATTCCCAATTTGAAAATTATAGTCGTTTAAATACATTTTCACCTAGGATTATATTTTAAACACTAATCTTTCAATTATATCTTGATTCTAATAGTCCAACTATTTAATCAACGATTTGTGGTACTATATATAATAATGATTATTATAGTCTAACTATACAATCAAATATAATTTAAATCAATTAACCTCAATTATATTGATTACTATAGTCCAACTATAAAATCAACTATTAATTGAAATTAATTAATTCAAATATTTTGATTACTATAATCCAATTATATAATCAACTATAATACAGTCCAACTGTTTATTAAAACAACAATTTAAATATTAGTCCAACTAACATTTAATTTAACGATGAAATAATTTGTGATTGAGCGCGCATGGCAAGTTACTAAACGAATATTGCAAATTTAATACTCGCCTCCCACTATTTTTCGGCGAGCCTCTAACCCTCTGTCGAGTACTCGGGAAACCGTGTTTCCTAGTGGGCTAGGATCCCGTTAAATATCACACAATCTTGACTTTGGCCAACAAATTGTATGATAATTAACTAGGTAGATCTCTAAGATCAATTGGATCCAATCCAATTCCTAGATCCGGTAGGGGGACATCCAAGTCCGAAACATATATCTTATATATGCCAATACATCCAATGTATTGCCTAACCTTTTCCTCTGAATCAACTAAGCCTTGGCTTGGCACAACAAACTTAGTGATCCCAGTCAAGCGCGACCCATTGACCATGGAAAGCTTCGTAGTCAATGTCGATGGACAAGAAGTGGCATTGACTTTGGCCAACAAACCACAACTTGGACAAGACACCGATATGGAACAAAGCTCTCGTGATTCAAACACATCCTCGACGGACAAAGGCCTTGACTTTGGCCAACAAGCCAATGCTAGTCTTAGATCTTGAGTAAGAATCACTCAATGGAAGGAAAAAAACGCTTAATATTTGTGAGTGTTTTTCGCGTGCAAATTGGCAACCAATTTATTATCTTTGTTAAGGTCTCATCATCATACACCCTTAAACATGCATTCTAAACACATAATAAAGCGCATATGATAAAATAATAATGATATGCGGATGGATACTTTACACATTGATCCTAGATCAAATCTCTCATTTTCCTCTCTCCCGCTAGCACATGTATTTACTTCTACCCGTACACTACACTTCTAAAGAAACCTCATTTACATTGAGGGGAATATGTGAGAAGAGAAATACAATGAGAAAGGAGGTAATAGGCTGGACACGCAGGTCCAATTAATAAATTCAAAATTTATTACAACAATTTCCAAAATTACCCCACGCATCTAATATCCATCTGATTACATTATTCATGCATCGCAACCATGTATTCACACAAGCATGTTATCAATCAATCTAATCCAATTAATTAATCTGATAATTAGTGATCATCCAATGTTCAAACAACGATTTGATTTTGCGCGAGTCAAACTCGTTTTGCGAATAAGTACTTAAAGTACGAATTCTTGAATTAATTAAACTACAACATTAAATCCAATTTAATATGTATTTAATACTAATTCTCTATTTAATTCCAAATTAAATACTACACTTTATTAATAAACCTTTTACCATTTAAATTCCAAATTTAATCGTTACGGGTTTCAAAGCCCGATTAACATCCAATGTTTATTTAATTAAAGTCCAATGGGCTTTTAATTAATTTCTTTAAGGCATGGACTTTTGGTCAACTCGGGCCAAACCCAAAGACTAAAGCCCATTTAAAGGAATCACCCAATGTGCCTAGAAACCAATTTAGGCCCATTAGGCCCAATTAAATTAAGGTCCATTAAGTCATAATTGGACTTTATGGATGCGGTTTTGGGCCCAATTGGATCCAACCAATTTAGCCTAAACCTAACTTGGTACAACCAAGCCCAATAACCCAATAAGCCCAATTACAACCTTTAAGGCCCAATTTCCAAAATAAGCCCAAATTAATTAAATTACACAAATCCAATTTCATAATTTAATTAACCTAAAGTGTATTACACAATTAATTACCCAATTAACATTTCTAAAACATCAATTAGCCTAGATAATCATGCACTTTCACAACAAAACATGTCCAACACATTTTATCAAAAATCAAACCCATTTTCATGCTTTGTCATTCTCGACAATATAGGGGTTTCTCATTCCGATTCGGTTTCAATCCAATTGAATCCACAATCATCATTTCCCAAATCATTTCAACTCATCTAATGAATAAAAAAATCAAAAAACACCATGAATTTCAAAAACTTATTAGATTCGGCCAAGCCACTAATTTGGGGAAAATTTGTCCAATTCAAAATTCAATCCAATTAAACCTCAAATCAACTTTACCCAATTGTTTTAAGTCATCCAATGATAAAAAAAAAAAATTACCAAGACATTAGGGTTCTTCAATAATCGGCCAAGCCAACACAATTGGGGAAAACTTGATCCAATCAAATTTCATGAAATTGATCATGCACAACTTCAATTAATCAACATCCAAGCATACTTAATCGATCAATTTAACCAAATCATGCTCAAATTGATTTTACCCAATTTTAAACCCTAAAATAGTTCATGCCCAATTTAGGCTCAAGATACCATTGTTGGTTTCTAATTAGGTCCCAAGAATGAAATCAAGCAAGAAACACATGTGAATACACAACAAAGTATGGCGGAATCATACTCACATTGAACGGATCTTGCGAAGCGATGAACAAAAGCCTTTTCTTCCTCCAAGATGGCTCGGCAATGAAGCTTTGGGCAGTGGACTGCTCGGAATTTTCTGCTTTGGCTCCTCCAAGAATCGGCCATGGATGTCCTCCATTGAAGCTCCAAGCTTTGTGATTCCAAGCTCACGAAATCGGTTCCCTATCACCTTAGGAAGACTCATTGTGTGCTAGCACTTTGATTTTGCAACAAAATCATCTCTTGCTTCTCTTCTTGTATTCGGCAGAACCAGATTTTGGAGAAGAATAAGAAGATGGCTCAAAGCCGAATGAGAGAGAGGAGGGAATAAATGGGTTTCCTTGAAACCGTGAGTAATGGAGAGAGAGAAGGAAGAAAATGTTTTTATATATTTGATTTTCCAAAAATCAAATACCAAAAACCCTTTTCCATTTACCAAAAGTCAAAAAGCAAAAACCAATTAATGCTTTTCAACGACCACATCAATCACTCAATCAATCAATCAAATTGTCACATCACTCAAAGTGACATTTGATTTGACGCTTGATGTGACTAGCGATTTGACGCTTGATGTGACTTGCATGCCGCATTCGAATTCAAAATGCGAATGCGCTCGCAAACACAGTCGGGCTCGGGCTCGCTAATTCCGAATTAACGAATTTTCCGTTGCGATGTAATTAAATGATTATGCCTAGTGAAATCACTATTCACGTCGCTAACGAATTAATTCTAAATTAACTCGTTCGCCCGAATTAAAATCTAATTTAAATTCCGCGTCGAAATCCAATTTCGTATAATATATCGAATATATTATTTTATCGATTAATTCCAAATTAATCGTTTTCTCTCTTTAATTAATATTTTATCCCAGATAAAATATCTCCGCAATTAATCCCAGATTAATTTTCTCTCTCATCAAATTAATCCCAGATTAATTAAAGTGTGAGTCATACATCATCGGTGTATCTTCGGGAAGTGACTCATGAGATCCCCGGATATGTTGGCAGTAAATACGGTCGTCGGACTATCCGAACACGTAAGTACCTAGTACTACGTTTATACCAATTTATAAGACAAGGTTGGCTTCTAGCAAAGCACCATGCCTACTCAATTCTCTAGAAATATCCTTACAGGAATAAAGGATCTATATCAGGCGTAGTATACGTAGTATTGCGTATGTCGATCCAGTATCGGATGTTTGGTAACTAGTCTCTTTAATCGGATATACATGACCTATTCATAATATCCCGATAGCTCAAGCATTTAAGAGAACAAATTTCGTATCCTACGCGATCATCATCTCCACTATGACTGGAGTGATACTTCCATCTCGACATGACACCTAACACACTACGATTCTCAATATACCCAGAATAGGCGTACACAGAACCTGTTAAAGCCCTGGACGACCGCAACCAAAATATATTGATTGTCGTAAGTATTAGCGGTGCAAGTCTCAGGTTAAGACCAAATTACACCTACCCTGATTTCGGACTTCCATAGACACATAGTCATACTACCAATGGAATTTCGAGGGGGTCTATCCAGAGCTAAGCTGTTTCCCGTAACATCGGTAAAACACAACCTCCTATTAAACTTGCATGAGTATCCTATACCCAAATATATGAGAACTATGCCGTTGTGCCCTCACAACGCGCACAAGTGTAATACTAGTCTTTTACGCATTTATCGATGTCCAATCTCGATAATACTCTGACTAGGGATATTTAATGATTTATCCTTCATTGACTAATACTGTCTAATATCATTCTCAATCCAGGAACAAATCACAGGGACCTCCTATCATTTATATATCTTGGTGATCTAATCAGAAATGATAAGAGTGCAATCTCCTTTGTCACATAGTTAATTTGTACATTAACACCATGATCTGTACAAATAGTGACGCTATGGGTCATAATTGTCCAACACAGATCTACATATTGTTCATCATGTGTAGCTCGTAGAGCACACTGATCCAGCTTGGAGGACTGGACATATTCTTTAACAATCGGACGATGTGTAGAAATAAGAGTACGAATACTCCCAGTGACAGTACTGGGTCTTTTGTACAGGTTATAAGGGTTTAACAGAAGTGAAGGGGTCTTAGAAACTTGAACACCTTCTGGAACATGTGAATATTCCATAAGATTTTCAATTTTAGAGGCTATTCTTTTAGAACAAGAACGGGGTAAGGAAAAAGTAGAAGATATTCTTACTAACTCACTAGCAGAAGTAGAAGACGAAGAAGAAGAAGACTCTACAGTAGACATAGTTATAAGATTGATTGACTCTCAAAGTGTTTAGATAATATATGTGAAGATGGTTCCCTCTTACTCACACAGAGAAGATAACTTCACCACAACCACTACTACAAATCCACTATTTTACCACCTCTCTGAAAATAAATACTCGAAAATTAATATTTCTTTAAAATATAAGGGTCGTTTTGACCCATTTTTTAATTCGTTAAAACATATCAACAATCATACTAGTTTTTAAACTTATAATTTGTAAATTAATAATATATAATTTTTTTTGTTCAAATATCTTATATTTTGAGAGATGTTTAACTTTAAAATTTAAAGTTACAAAATAAATAAATAAATAAATAAAACAAATTCATAAACTCATGCTAAGCATCTTCTTATCCAAAATTTTTTTCCAACGAAGACTAAATACATATGAGAGTCTAGTTTTTGTCATTTGCAATAATTCCCTTGTAACCATTCACGAAATTGATTTGTCATTTTGAATGATAATTTTGTGGAATCTGATGAGTGATAAATGTATCACTATTTCCCACTCATTTAACTTGATATTTTGTATAGTTTCTTGAGTTTTGTGTTATTTTGTAGATAAATAAAGATTCAGGACATTTTGGAGGTGATTTGGAGCAAAACTGTGAAAATTGGCAAAAATGGGCATTTTCGTAATTTTCAGCGTCGCGCCGCGCAAACCCTTGGCGTCGCGACGCCTAACGTGCACCGAGTCTCCGCTAACGTGCGCTGGGTCAACAAGTCAGAGTTGAGAAGTTTGACTTTGCTAACATGCACCGTGCCACGTGTCACTATCACAAAAGATCTGCTAACGTTCGCCGTGTGCCACGTGTCAACAATTCAACGAGCCGCCATCGCCAGCCGCCTTGCCACGTTTCGCCTGATCGCTTCAGCCGCCTTGCCACGTGTCAGAAATTCAATGATTCCGTCTTCAGCCAGCCGCCCAACCAATGAGAAGCTGACACGTCATGGCGTAGCGACGCTTGACCTCTTGGCGTCGCGACGCTGGGAGCTTACCGGGGCCTATAAATAGATTTCGATTTTTCAGTTTTAAATGTACCACTTCCTCTAAAATCTTATATATAAATAAAGAGCTCTCTTCTTAGTTTCTTTTATTCAGTTTTATTTATGCTTTGCAGTAGTAATTGTATCCATCCATGATGGGGTAACTTCTCTATGCTGAGGTAATAAGGTAATACTTTTACTTTTGCTATTTAGATTAATCTCCCTTAAAATATAATATATAAACTATTTAAAATCTGAATTAATAAAGGATACCGCCATTCTGGACGGTTGGTTATTCAATTTAAATTAGTTAATCTTGACTTAATGAGGATACCGCCATACTGGTCGTTGGTTTAAGTTTATATTTCTGTTCCGCCTTATGGCTGGTATATTTGAATTTGACTTAATCAGGATACCGCGATTCTGGACGGTTGGTTTAAAATATCACAAGATTATATATTATTTTATTGGGAGATATCTAAATAGTAAATAGTAGAAGTTGATTCCTTTTGCCTTAGCATTTCTTTTCATTTCTTTGCAAATTATTATTCTACAAATACTTTTCAGCAATTTCACTTTATGTCTTTTAAGTTTTTATCAGTTTTAGTTATGTGTTGTAACTAAGTTAAATATCTAGGGTTGTGATAAAATCTAATATCACTGTTTTTAAAAAGGGTTAGATTATAGTTTGGGTAATTTAAAGAGTTATTTGTTGAGTCATAATCTTAATGCCTTTTTATTAACTGGCCATTAATAAAATTGATTAGTTAAACTTAAAATGAACTAGACATAGAGACTTTAAGTTTAAAGACCTTATACTCAACAACCCACAATCTTCTTTAAGGATAGATAAACCTTTAATAGATTTCCTTACAGGATAGGAATATACCTGTTGGGCGGGGGTAATCAATAATTGGAATTCAATCTGAATGAATCTAGGTAATTTAATTGACATAGACATATGATTCAATTTGATTATTCTAGGTATTTGTAAATGACCATCGGAAGAGGCTTTTACATAATTTAGTGTTCCAGATTAATAATTCAATATTTTATCCAACTATAATTTAACTACTTCATCTTTTAATTAATATTGGAAGAATTCACAACCCTAGATAGTCTTAATTCTCATTAATCTACTCTCATATTTCTTTTACTTGTTTTAAATTTAGAATCATCATTATCTTTTCAAACAACTTGTTAGATATTAGTAATAACTTGACCTAATAAAATTAATAGAATAGATATTAAGTCCTCGTGGGATCGATACTTTTTATACTACTTGAACGATACGTGCGCTTGCGTTATACGTGTGTGTTTACGCCGGTCAAGTTTTTGGAGCCGTTGCCGGGGACTTCTTTATCTTTTACTATTAGTTTAGGGGTTAGATACGTTACTTGTATCTAATTTTCTTTTTACTTATTGTTTTCGTTTTATTGTGTTTCAGGTTATCAGAATCTTAATGAGACGAACCAGAAGCTTTGAACTACAACCGTTTGACCTAGAAATTGAAAGAACCATCAGACAGTTGAGAATGGAAAGGTGACAAGGCCAAAAAGCAATTGTTAACATGGAACCTGAACCTTTGGAGGTTGCACCACCAATTCCCATTCGAGACAGAACCATTCCGGTGGTTGACAGACTCATTTCATGTATTGTACTTCCCCCCTTACCAGCAAATATAGGTAACATCAAAACTTGCATTCAGATGATTCAGCAATCAATGCAATTTGGGGGGAATGCAACTGAAGATCCTAATGGCCACATCAGCAACTTCCTGGATGTTTGCGGTACTTTTAATTACAATCGAGAAGCCGAAGAAACAATGCGACTGCGTGTTTTTCCATACTCTTTGAAGGATATAGCTAAAGCTTGGCTACATTCACTTCCAGCTGGTTCCATCACCACTTGGAACGCTTTAGCCACCAAATTTCTTGCAAAGTACTTTCCACCAGCCAGAACTGGAAAGTTGAGGAATGACATCACATTCTTTGTACAACAAGAATCAGAAACTCTCTACGAAGCTTGGGAAAGGTACAAAGATTTGCTCAGGAAATGTCTACACCATGAGATTCCAAAATGGCTTCAAGTTCAAACATTCTATAATGGACTTTCTGAAATAATGATAACCACAATTGATGCTGCTGCTGGAGGAGCATTGATGGCAAAAGGAGAAGAACAAGCTTGGGAACTAATTGAAGAAATGGCCAACAGAAAGGAGCATGATTCAACGAATTGCTGGAATTTATGAGGTTGGTGTTGGGGTTGGTGCTCAGAGCGCCAATCCGGGCCGTATTTATGTCTGATTCATGAATACGAACATCCCCTTATTCCATAATATTACTTATTTATGGTTGCACCTCTTGTTCTTATATACATATTCGATCTGATTACGATTAGATTGAAACTAAATATGGTTTAGTGATATGTATATATTAGACAAAGGCCCGATAATATATAATGCAGTACACAGTTACAAAGTTAGTTTGTAATTGACATTGGGAAGTGTCACTGCTATATGTAAATTATCAAACAAAGTTCCTGGTCAAGATTTGCTAACACGGGTCGGTTAGTCAAATTCGTTGAGACCAGTACATGTCGTATATCGAGACTTGGTCCGATGGTTTGTCCCAATGAACCATGAGTCTAGGGAGACTCGTATAGACGTGTAGGTGTTTATAGTGGATAAACACTGAACGGCTCACCGAAGATTCTTAATGGATGGTACGCCAACGTCAATAAGAATCTTCTCGGGTTGAGTAGCATAGTGGTCCTTCGACTTGAGACACCACTGTGGATGTATGAGACATCCTCCACACTTAGATGGCAGTCACGTCACCGATCTATTTAGATCAGACCTGCGCCTGTTCGTTGGGTGTGGATCGATCCTCAGGATATCCTGTGTGTGTCAAGATAGGATCCGTCAGTTCTGTGTACAGAGCATAGGTAGTCCATATATTATTAGCAGTCTGTTAAATCTGTGGCCATAGTATACATCGGAAGTAAGTTCCGAGTGTTATTTAGAGATCGCTAATAGATACGTCGACGAGATAATACCTATAGAGATTTGACGTTTACATCTATATCTCTGGGATTATCTGGATACCTGTGACGGAGGGATTATACGTATGCAATGACCTCGACCTGTATGATTCAGCTAGTTTATCCGTGATCGTCATAATCTACGGGTGGATAGATTATGTACATGAAATTGGATTTCATGACGGATATACCTGAATCTAGAGAGTCTCAATAATGAAACATACTCGTAGAGCACTAGAGCAACAATATGAATAATGATGATTATTTATAAATCGTTTAATCGTTAAACGAAAAATACATGCGAACGGGCCGAACCGTCATTTCCTAATTAATGTGTATTTGTATTTAATATATGATATTATTAAATACACATTAATAAATAGTCAAATAAAGGTATTTGACATATATCATCAATATATGTATTTGAGATATTTAAAGTAAATATAATACATATATTTGATATATTTGTATTTAATTAATTATTTAATTATTTAATTGTTAAATGATTAATATAATTAAAATATAAATATATCACCAAATGATAAAGTTAGGAAATGATTATAAGTGTAAATGTTTGACTTTACATTAAAGGAAAATGTTGTCAAATTGATTTTGACTTCTTAAGATATTTGTTCAAAATTGTTTGAAAAATAAAAATATCTTTTTCCTTTATTTTCTTTTAATTTCGGCCAATACACTTAATATATAAGAGATATATTTTTCTTAGTTGCATTTGTTGACTTAATTAAATATCTATAAAGTGTTATTAAGATATTTTATCAAGTTGATCAAATGTAAGGTGAAATGAAATTGAAATTAATTAACTTGTATTTGGTTAGGTGAATTTCGGCCAAGGCATCTTTGATACAAGTATATATTGTTTTTCATTTCATTTCATTGTTAACCTAATACACTTTAAAGAAAAACCCCATTAATGGAAGCAAAGGAAGCTTGTGAGAAAGAAAGAAGAAATCAAAGAAAGCTTGGATTTTAGTAAGTTTTTCCAACTTGCTATTAGAAAGGAAAATGTTCCTTAGGATCTAGGCTTGAACATATGATGTTCTTAGGTTATTTCTTTCTTTATTCCTTGTGTTTTTGTTGATGGAAGTTTTGATGGAAGTGTTGAGCATGTATAATGAAGGAAGGTTGTGACTATTGTAGTTATAAGCTTTCTTTTAAGGTTTTGGAAACCATGTTGCTAATCTAGAGTTGTTGACCCACTCTTAGATGACCTAGATTTGATCTTGAGTTGTTTCATTGTGTTGAGACTTTGATTGGATGGAAGAAAGATGATTGAAGTGTTGAATTTAACCAATTTGGTCTAATTTGTCCAATTTGAGGAAATTGAAAAATTAGGGTTCTTGACCAATTCCAAATTTGGGCATTTTCATATATGTTGTGTATTTGGGTGTGTATATGATGCATATAAAGTTTCATGTTGATTGGATTACATTTGGATGTGTTTTGAAGCATGAAATGACCAAATGGACAAAATGCCCACCTTAGGTGACATTCGGCCAAATGAATAGATTTTGGGATTTTTGGTGCTTTTGGTGTTTTGATGTTTTGAACATGCTAAGTTCATCTTAGAAATGATTTAGAATCATTCAAAATTGATTAGATCAATTTCGGACTAAAATGGACAAAATACCAAGTGTAAGGGCAATTCGGTAAATTCACTTAAATATGATTTATTGAATTTTATTTCATAATTTGATTATTGGATAATTAAATAAATATGTTTATTTAATTAATCCGAGAAAAAGTTTTGAAATCGGAAGATACGATCTTCCGCCGCTTCCGCTGCGTTACCGGATATTCCCCCTAAAACCCCCTACAGTTGGAGCCAATTCAGCAGTCAGTACCAAACTGGATCAGATATGCAAATTCATGGAGACTCTAGGCAAGCAAAGTAACATTGGAACCACAAATTCACCATATGGAGAAGCAAAAGAACAAAATCAACATGAAGAAACGGTGAATTATGTCAACAATTTCAACAGACATGGGAATAATCCATATTCCAACACCTACAATCCAGGGGTGGAGGAATCATCCCAATTTCTCATGGAGCAACAATTCAGGGCAAAAGAACTATCCACCACCAGGATATCAACAACAAAGCCAGGAAGTTGAAAAAGACCCAGAAATGAAAGATTGGCTTGCAGAGATGTTCAAAAAGCAACAAGCAGCATATGATGCTATGTTTCAAAGCCAATCTGCTTCCATCAAAGCACTGGAGAATCAAATTGGACAACTGGCCAATGCTCAGAGTTACAGACCGCCAGGTACCCGTCCTAGCAACACAGAACCAAATCCAAGGAACATGGGAAAGGAACAGTGTAATGCCATCATGTTAAAAAGTGGTACTGAAATCATCAAAGATGTTGGAGCCAAAACAACAACTGAGGAAGTTCCAAAAGAAGCAGAGAAACAGATGGAGGAAAAAGAAGCAAAGGAAAAAGAACAGATCACTCCACCTCCACCTTTTCCTCAGCGTCTTCAGAAAAGCAAACTGGACAAGCATTTCACTCGATTCTTGGAGGTTTTCAAAAAGATGCACATCAACATCCCATTTGCAGAAGCTTTGGAACAAATGCCCTGTTATACTAAATTCATGAAAGACATTCTTTCACGAAAATGAAGATTGGAAGATTATGAGACAGTAGCATTATCAGAAGAATGCAGCGCCATCATTCAGAGAAAACTTCCCCCAAAGTTGAAGGGTCCTGGAAGTTTCACCATTCCTTGCATCATAGGAGAACATAATTTTGGTAAGGCTTTATGTGATTTAGGTGCAAGTGTTAACTTAATGCCTTTTTCTATTTTCAGGAAACTGTAGATTGGAGAAGCAATGCCTACTTCAGTTTCACTACAACTTGCTGATCGAACGCTCGTATTTCCAAGAGGAGTTGTTGAGAATGTGTTAGTTAAAGTTGACAAATTCATTTTCCCAGCAGATTTTATTTTCCTTGATATGGAGGAAGACGCAGACGTGCCAATCATCCTCGGAAGACCATTCTTGGCTACAGGTCGAACCATTATTGATGTACAAAAAAGGAGAATTAACCATTAGGGTACAAGACTGTGGACAACAGAACCTGGGTGACGCCGTTCCTAGGCTCGCGGCCTAGTTGGGAAGGACTAAATAACATGGAGTCGCCACCCGGTGTGAACCGGGACAAAGATTTAAGGCCGCACTCACCCCTCGCAAGGGAAGACCTCAAACCGTTGGGTTCGGAATGGTCCCTTACTTATGTCACTTGTAATGAAAGGATTTATGTAATAATTTAATCAAGCTTAAGTAACACTTATTTCCAGGAGTATCATGCTTCTAAATTCTCATATGCAAAATAAAACTTATGTACGCATTTCACATATATCTCACATTTAAAATTGCATGCTTAACATATATCAAGATAGCAACGAACATACAACTTTATTTACATATCACATTCAGGAAAACACAAGCACACATATTAACCATAAAAGCACACATATGGGCACTTTTCCAAGCGGTACGTGGAATTGTAGCCCAAGTACAGACCGCACTACCGTCCATTCGGAATCGGCTACGGAATTTACGTCTGGGTTTCCATCCGATATACCGCAAGAAATAATACTCAAATGTTATCATGACATAAGCATATGAATTGTAATACATTAACATATTTGCATTTATACATGTGGAGATAGCTACTAGGAAAACTATGCATGAAATATAATGAAGAGGACTCAGTTCAGTGGGTGCGCGTTCGTGTAGCGTTCGTAAACGCATTCGAACGGTAAACAGAAGGTTCGCGTTCGTATGGCGTTTGATAACGTGTTCGAACGGAAATGAAACAGAATGCTCGCGTTCGTATGGCATTTGATAACGCGTTCGAACGGAAATGAAACAGAATGCTCACGTTCGTATGGCGTTCGTAAACGCGTTCGAACGGAAATGAGACTTGATGCTGTTGGTTTATTCTAAGGTCCCAAGATCAATCAAGACATGAAATAATGTGTGAACACACCAACGGAGGTAGCGGAATACTCACATTGATCGGTTGAGTCGATTTGGAGACGAATGAAGGCCAAAAACGCACTGCCCTTCAAGCCAAACTGCAACAGTCCACTGTCCCTGCAAAACAGAATTTCGGGTCTCAAAACGAAGCTCCAAACTCCGTCGGATGAGTCCCGCCTCATGGTCGAACCTCCCTACCACCTTCGCAAGACTTGTAAGTCTGCTAGCACTTGATTTCTCACCATGAGAAACCACTCTTGGCTTCCCTATTGCTCACGTTTTTCTGGTTCAAAACCAGTGAGAATTGTGCCCATTTGGGCGTGAGAGAGGAGAGAATTGAGAGAGAAGAAGTTTTGTGTTAAGTTGAAAATGATTTACCAAAAATCAATTTATATTTATGCCATAATATTTATTAAATTGATAATAAATTTATGACACAAAACATGCAATGGCTTAGAGTGTCAAACACTCAATTTCCATGCAATAACCTTGAGTGCATTGTATACTATCAACATGCAATGCATTAGAAAAATAATGCATAAAATGACATGTGTCATGTGGGCCCCACACGTTTCCAAATGAAAGTGGGCCACGTGCACTCACGCGTTCGGGTTCGATATTTCCGAAATACCGAGCTTACGTCGCGACGTTAATTCAATCGAATTTAAATAAATAATTGCGCCTGGCGAAATTATTATTTACGTCGCTAACGAATTAATTCTAAATTAACTCGTTTGCCCTAATTAAAATCTAATTTAATTCCGCGTCGAAATCTAATTCGTTTAATATATTGAATATATTAATTTACCGATTAATTCCAAATTAATCGTTATCTCTCTCTAGACGATATTTTATCCTAGATAAAATATCTCCGTAATTAATCCAGATTAATTTTCTCTCTCTTCTGTATAATCCCAGATTATTCAAGAGTGCGAGTTGTGCGTCATCGGTGGATTATCGGGAAGCGACCCATGAGATCCCCGGATAATCTGGCAGTAAATACGGTCGTCGGAGTATCCGAATCACGTACGTACCAAGTACTACGTTCTACCGATTACAGAGACAAGGTCGACTCCTAGCAAAGCACCAAGTCTTCCCAAGTTCTCCGGACATATTCATCAAAGAATATTAAGATCTGTATCAAGCGTAGTATACAATTGTATTGTGCATATCGGTCCAGTATCGGATAGTCACGTGCTAGGGCTGGGGCTGGATAAGTGTCTGCCCCGTCCGAAACACATATCGGATGTCTGGTAACTAGTCTCTATAATCGGATATTCATGACCTGGTCATAATATCACGATTGGATGCGCATCACTTAAGAGCACTAATACCGTATCCTGCGTGACATCATCTCCATTATGACTGGAGTGACACTTCCGTCTTGACATCACATCCAATACACTACGATTCCTGATAAACCCAGAAGAGGTGAACACAGAACCAGTTAAGATCCCCCACCACCAAAACCAAAGTTTACCGATTGTCGTAAGTATTAGCGATGTAAGTCTCAGGTTAAGACTATACACACCTACCTTGATTTCGGCCTCCCATAGACACCTAGTCATAATACCAATGGGATTCCGAAGGGTCTATCCAGAGCGAAGCTGTTTCCCGTACCATCGGTGAAAAACGACCTCCTATCGCACTTGCACAAGTATCCAATACTTATATATATGAGAACTATGCCGTTGTGCCCTCACAACGCGCACAAGTGCAATACTAGCCTATTCCGCATTATCGATGTCCAGTCTCGATAATACTACGGCTAGGGATATTTAATGATTAATCCTTCGTGGAATGATACTGTCTCATATCATCTCAATCCAGGAACTAATCATAGGGACCTCTCTTCATTTATATATCTATGGTGATCTAATCACAAATGACGAGAGTGCAATTTCCTAGTTACATAGTTAATTTGCTACAGCAACACAATGATCTGTGCAAATAGTGACGCTATGGGTCATATTATCCAAACATCTCCCACTTGGCACATAGCCAGTCACTCGAGTGTCCTACACCCGAACTATGTAAGGTTCGCTCAAATTGCTGAGGAAAGGTTTTCGTCAGCGGATTTGTTCGATTATCGTTTGACGCGATTTATACGATCATCACATCGCCACGATGTATGATCCGAACGAATCAGATGATATAGAAGTATATATCTGGATCGTCGATGAGACCTTTAATTCCTCAGCCTGTGCTGACGCCTAGCTCAGCTGCTAACAGAACTATATCTAATCTAATTAGATTTACTTTCGATCCAAATGGCTTCTATTGCTGCCTCAGCTGCAGCAATAATCCGCATTTTTTGTTTATTCGGCAACAGTTATCTTGCTTGGAAGATTTCCAGCTCACTGTCCCGTTATTCAAACTTTATAGTACCACAGTATTTAACTGTTTGGAAACTTGCAGCAGTGATCCCAGTCACTTCAAGTTCTCCTTCTCCATAGTTTAAGATAGCATCTTTAGTTCTCTGAGATACTAACAGATGTTCTTAACTTCAATCCAGTGACTGTCACTTGGATTGACCTGATTGTGACTCCATATGCTTGAAGCGTATGAGACACCAATACAAGTACATTTTAAATGTACAATTTCCAGAGAGTGTTAACAACTCCAAATCTATCCCAGTAGATCTTATTCCTCTAATAAAGGTTGTTATCTCCCAGAATTCTACGGAGAATTTCTATGAAAGCCAAGCTTTCAACAATAGCTTTATGGGAATTTTACTGTCAGTGCGCTCTCCCACTAACCTCCTTATATACACAAGAATTATTTCGTTTTGAGTCAAATCATAAACCATTATGATTTTCAAAACGACAGTTCCAAGAACCTTATGCTTGCATCAATCCAAACATGGATCGAATAACCCGTAAACCTTGTTTGTCGGTTATACAAAATCGTCAGGATGTTGTAAACATCCTCCAAAAGGTTTCCTTTTCAGGAAAGCGATTTTGATTTGTAACTGACATATTTCATAAATGAAATATACAGTTATCAACAAGCATCTTCAAAATGGATTTACCATGGCAACAGGTAAAAAGGTTGAACGTTATTAACACAATGTTGATAACGATACCTTTCCGTCAAAACCTTAGTTTGCACGTTGGTATGTTGCCTTCCATGTATGTCTTCCTTTGAAGACGTTTAATAGTACCAATAGGCACAACGCCTGTGGTACAACAACTAGTATCCAAACATAGTTGTTATACATGGAATCCATTTCGGACTCATGGCATTTTGCCATAACAGGGAGTCGATACTTGTATCACTTCCTCATAACGTAGTCGGATGGTACACCTCCATAAGATTGACATCTTTATGAGGTTAGATCAGAAACCCATACCCTAGGTTGTTTTCTGACTCTATCCGATCTACTAGTTTCTTGTGTATTTGAAGATTAATGGTATAGATTCATCATTGATGAACTGTTTGTGTTCCATTAAGGACTTCGTGCCTTGAACAGTATTACTCCGATTTTCATCGAGTATCACTATCCTCCCACTGACCACTGCATATCGGTATTCCTCTCAGGAAAACCGCATGGTGAGCAACAATTATATTGTTCTCATGTGGGATTTATAAGTATTATACTTAAGGTTTCCCTTAGGATAACCTATATTGGCACTTATCCAATTTGGGTCCTTAGTTTGGTATCATCCAAACGATGCCTGGCATACCCAAATTATCAGGAATGAGAAACCTCGTTTCTTCCTTGTTCATATCCTATATGATATCTGTCAAACAGATCTATATGGAACCTTATTCTAAATAAGTTTTGCACTGTTAATACACATCCGGTTGAAGGAGATAATAGCTCAGAGCGACTCGTGATAAAC
Organism: Zanthoxylum bungeanum; assembly: GCA_019454045.1. NCBI lineage: Eukaryota > Viridiplantae > Streptophyta > Magnoliopsida > Sapindales > Rutaceae > Zanthoxylum > Zanthoxylum bungeanum. Next base: position 42,423 of record SKCR01046111.1, on the reverse strand, counting down.
CTTATTATGTCCAACAAAATTCGGTTTTAGTTCAGACATACCGTCTAACTGACGTGTCTCAAGAGGAGTCCTCATCTGAAAGAATACCATACTCTTTCATGTACGTATGAAACTTACTGCTTAAGTATTTTCCAATTACGGATTACCGTGGCGGAATAACACTATAGCCAATCTGTTTGTCTACTTCGTGTCGAAACTCTAAAGTTTCCGATCTGTGTTCTTCAAAAGAAACACATAACCACAACGTGATGTCACATCCGTTAAGGTCACGAAATAATCATGTTCACATCTAGCCTAGCTAGATATGGCCCACTTAACTTCACCATGATAGGGCTGACAGATCGGTGGCCCTTTTACTATTACCAAGTAATAGTATTTTAGGTATTTAACCTAATAAACTAGATTCGTAGACCTTATTGAATAGTCAAATCAGTCCTAGTATCCACTCTTCAAAAGTGTGGATATACGAGTCTTGTTTAATAACTAGATTCGTAGACCTTATTTGAATAGTCAAATCAGTCCTAGTACCCTCTTCAAAAGTGTGGATATACGAGTCTTGTTTAATTGTGTCCCAGACAACATGCCACAAATAAGTCTCTATTGATCAAATCAATTTGAGCTATTTATTTGTCATTTTATGTTTGAGATTTTATTTATATTCAAAATATAAATTATCTAATGTATTTATCTCAGTATCATCTTTTATATAATGAAACACTTTAGTGTTCTAGAATATAAAGGTTTTATCCACATCGGATTAACACTGATATAGAGATAATGTCTCTAGTCAAACTAGTTACATTATAACATATCCTAATTTAAGTATATACCCAAAGGGCTAGTTCCTAAACTTAGGTATCTACGGTCGAAACAGCGACTTTCATCCCGTTTCCAATTCGCAGAGAAATCTCGGTTGAAGCCAGTATCCAGCTCACAGCGGATTCTGAACGTCAATACATATTTTATGTACCACACTAAGTATTTAAAATTCAATTTCAATACTAGCAGTGAACATAACTTTGACAAATATTTTTAAAGTTAGAGCCTCGCCCTTTCTTTAATTCCTTCGTGTCTTCCATATCCAAATGGTAGTCACTTTGGGATATGTCAATTATCCTTTTCAATATTTCACAAACCTTTGGCCAAGCCTTGGGTTTCGGAATATCGAAACGATGTGCACCTTGTGCTACATGCCCAATTGCAAACTTTGACTTTTCTCCACTAGAATAGTCAATTAATTCTCCAAGAATTATTAATTGCAATTTTAATACTTTTAAATCTAAAGATAGATTTATTATAAGTATATTAATTAAGCACTAAAGTCATCATCATAAATCTTCCAAAGACTTTATGCTCTACTATTTGCTTAATAATGGGCTTAGTCATAATAAGTTATTTTATCAAATAATTACCTATTAATTCCCAATTGAAAATTAATCATTTAAAACATTTACCCCAAGGATTATATATTTTAAATATTCAACCTTTCAATTCTTTCTTGATTTCAATAGTCCAACTATTAATCAATTTTAATAAAGGTACTATTTATTATAATGATTACAATAATCTAATTATTTAATCAACTATAATCTTAATATTGATTACTATAATCCAATATAAAATCACTATCATTTTATTCAATTATATTGATTACTATAATCCAATTATAAAATCAACTATAATTTTATTCAATTATATTGATTACTATAATCCAATTATAAAATCAACTATAATAATTTTTTTTTTTAATTCAATTATATTGATTACTATAATCCAATTATAAATCAATTATAATTTGAATAAGTTTGTATATAGTCTAACTATATATATTTAAAACAACATAAAATATTAGTCCAACTAATACTTTTGATTAATACGACGAGTAAAATATAAATGAGCGTGTTTAGCGAGTATTCGAACGAATGTTGCAAATTCAATACTTGCCTCCCACTATTTTTCGTCGAGTCTCTAACCCTCTGTGGAGTACTTGGGAAACCGTGTTTCCTAGTGGGCTAGGATCCTATTAATAACACACAACCCTGACTTTGGCCAATAAAAAGCTGTATGCTATTTAACTAGGTAGATCTCACAGATCAATTGGATCTCATCCAATTCCTAGATCCGGTTAGGTGGACATCCAAGTCCGAAACATATGTATAATGTCAATGTATCCAATACATTTTCCTAACCCTATCCTCCGAATCATCTAGGCCTTGGCTTTGGCCAAAAACAAACCTAATGATTCCAGTTAAGCGGGACCCATTGACGAGGAAAGTTTTGTAATCAATGTCATTGGACAAAAAGTGACCTTGACTTTGGCCAATAAAAATCACGATTTGGACAAGACACCGATATGCAACAAAACTCTCATGATTCAAGTACATCCTTGATTGACAAAGGTCTTGACTTTGGTCAAAAACAAACCAATGCCAACTTCGGATCTTGAACAAGAATCATTCAATGGAAGGATATTTGCTTAATATAGATTGAGGGATTTTCGCGTGCAAATTGGCTACCAATTTAATTATCTTTGTTAGGTCTCATCATCATACACCCTTAAACATGCATTCTAAATACATAATAAAGCGAGTATGAAATAAATAATAATGATATGCGGATGGATACTTAACACATTGATCCTAGATCAAATCTCTCCCTTTCTCACTCAAGCTAGCACTTGTACTACTTCTACCCGTTACACTACACTTCTTCTAAAGAAACCTCATATACATAGAGGGGAATAGGTGAGAAGAGAATACAAAGAGAAAGAAGGTGATAAGGCTGGACACGCAGGTCCAATTTAATAAATCGAATTTATTACAACAATTTCTAAAATTGCCCACCCGACTAATATCCATCCGATATACATTATTCATTCAACACAACCATGTATTCACACACATAAGCATGCTATCAATCAATCTAATCAAATTAATTAATCTGATAATTAAGTGATCATCCAATGTTCAAACAACGATTTGATTTTGATCGAGTCAACTCGTTTTTGCGAATAAGTACTCAAAGTACGAATTCATGAATTAATTAAACTACATAATTAAATCCAATTTACATGTATTTAATACTAATTCACTATTCAATTCCAAATTAAATATTGCACTTTATATTTAATAAACCTTTTACGATTTAAATTCCAAATTCAATCGCGTCGGGACTCAAAGTCCGATTAACGTCCAACGTCAATTTAATTTAAGTCTAATGGGCTTCAATTAATTTCTTTAGGCATGGGCTTCGGCAACCAAAGCCCAATAGTGGAATCACCCAAAATGCCTTAGAAATCAATTTCGGCCCATTAGGCCCAATTAAACTTTAAAGGTTCATTAGTCACAATTGGGCTTTATGGTTAAGGTTTTGGGCCCAATTGGATCCAATCCATTTGGCCTAAACCAAACTTGATAAATCAAGCCCAAAAGGCCCAATTACAACAATTCAAGCCCAAATCCAATTTAAGCCTAAATAATTAAATTGCACTAATCCAATTACGCAATTTAATTACCAAAGGTGCATTACATGATTAATCGACTAAATCAATATTTTTAAAACACCAAATTAGTCTTATTAATCATACTCAATTCATTATCACATGTCAAACATACATAATGAAAAATCAAACCCATTTACATGCTTTCATGCTCTCGGCCAAGGAGGGATTTTGTGTCCGATTTGGTTTCGATCCAATCGAACCTACAATCGACATCAAATCACCATCCGATTTGATTTCATACACATCCAATGTCACAAAACCAAAATTACCAAGACATTAGGGCAAAGGCACCATTCGGCCAACACAAGTATTTTGGGGTTTTTGTTCAATTTAAAATTAAATCCAATTCAATCTTAAATTAACATCATCCTACTCCATTACAACTCATCCAATGAATTAATAATGAAAAATTCCAAGAATTCCAAAATCATACATATTCGGCCAAGTGTTAATTTTGGGAAAATAATTCCAAATCATTTTTCATCAAATTAGTCCAACCAAAATGAATTAAACATGTTATAAGCATACTCAAACAAATTTATTCAAATCATGCTAACAAATATTTACCCAAATTTTAAGCCCTACAAATTTCATGCTTGCAACATTAGCTCTGATACCATTGTTGGTTTATTCTAAGGTCCCAAGATCAATCAAGACATGAAATAATGTGTGAACACACCAACAAAGGTAGCGGAATACTCACATTGATCGGTTGAGTCGATTTGGAGACGAATGAAGGCCAAAAACGCACTGCCCTTCACGCGAAACTGCAACAGTCCACTGTCCCTGCAAAACAGAATTTCGGGTCTCAAAACGAAGCTCCAAACTCCGTCGGATGAGTCCCGCCTCATGGTCGAACCTCCCTACCACCTTCGCAAGACTTGTAAGTGTGCTAGCACTTGATTTCTCACCATGAGAAACCACTCTTGGCTTCCCTATTGCTCACGTTTTTCTGGTTCAAAACCAGTGAGCATTGTGCCCATTTGGGCGTGAGAGAGGAGAGAATTGAGAGAGAAGAAGTTTTGTGTTAAGTTGAAAATGATTTACCAAAAATCAATTTATATTTATGCCATAATATTTATTAAATTGATAATAATTATGACACAAAACATGCAATGGCTTAGAGTGTCAAACACTCAATTTCCATGCAATAACCTTGAGTGCATTGTACACTATCAACATGCAATGCATTAGAATAAAATAATGCATAAAATGACATGTGTCATGTGGGCCCCACACGTTTCCAAATGAAAGTGGGCCCACGTGCACTCACGCGTTCGGGTTCGATATTTCCGAAATACCGAGCTTACGTCGCGACGTTAATTCAATCGAATTTAAATAAATAATTGCGCCTGGCGAAATTATTATTTACGTCGCTAACGAATTAATTCTAAATTAACTCGTTTGCCCTAATTAAAATCTAATTTTAATTCCGCGTCGAAATCTAATTTCGTTTAATATATTGAATATATTAATTTACCGATTAATTCCAAATTAATCGTTATCTCTCTCTAGACGATATTTTATCCTAGATAAAATATCTCCGTAATTAATCCTAGATTAATTTTCTCTCTCTTCTGTATAATCCCAGATTATTCAAGAGTGCGAGTTGTGCGTCATCGGTGGATTATCGGGAAGCGACCCATGAGATCCCCGGATAATCTGGCAGTAAATACGGTCGTCGGAGTATCCGAATCACGTACGTACCAAGTACTACGTTCTACCGATTTACGAGACAAGGTCGACTCCTAGCAAAGCACCAAGTCTTCCCAAGTTCTCCGGACATATTCATCAAAGAATATTAAGATCTGTATCAAGCGTAGTATACAATTGTATTGTGCATATCGGTCCAGTATCGGATAGTCACGTGCTAGGGCTGGGGCTGGATAAGTGTCTGCCCCGTCCGAAACACATATCGGATGTCTGGTAACTAGTCTCTATAATCGGATATTCATGACCTGGTCATAATATCACGATTGGATGCGCATCACTTAAGAGCACTAATACCGTATCCTGCGTGACATCATCTCCATTATGACTGGAGTGACACTTCCGTCTTGACATCACATCCAATACACTACGATTCCTGATAAACCCAGAAGAGGTGAACACAGAACCAGTTAAGATCCCCCACCACCAAAACCAAAGTTTACCGATTGTCGTAAGTATTAGCGATGTAAGTCTCAGGTTAAGACTATACACACTTACCTTGATTTCGGCCTCCCATAGACACCTAGTCATAATACCAATGGGATTCCGAAGGGTCTATCCAGAGCGAAGCTGTTTCCCGTACCATCGGTGAAACACGACCTCCTATCGCACTTGCACAAGTATCCAATACTTATATATATGAGAACTATGCCGTTGTGCCCTCACAACGCGCACAAGTGCAATAATAGCCTATTCCGCATTATCGATGTCCAGTCTCGATAATACTACGGCTAGGGATATTTAATGATTAATCTTTCGTTGACTGATACTGTCTCATATCATCTCAATCAGGAACTAATCATAGGGCCTCTCTTCATTTATATATCTATGGTGATCTAATCACAAATGACGAGAGTGCAATTTCCTAGTTACATAGTTAATTTGCTACAGCAACACAATGATCTGTGCAAATAGTGACGCTATGGGTCATATTATCCAACAGATGCATGATAAGGCAAAAACGCATGCGCGTTCGAGTTGCGTTCGTAAACGTGTTCGAACGGGAACAGACCTGATGCATGAAATGGGACGCAATACATAAACAACAAAATAAAGGGGCGCGGCAAAGTCTGCCGTAAAGGTGGCCTTTTGGGGCTATTGATCTCTCAAAAGAGGACCTTTAGACCAACATACTAAGCCCATGCGCGTCACATCACAACACATGAAATAAATTATCAGACATAGTGTGCCCGATTGAACGTATCTTGTATCCAACCGAACACACATCAATTGGCGCGGCAAAACATCGTGGTAAAGGGCTTTTAGGCCCTCCCCATAGGGGATCTCACATCACACTTACTAAGCCCATGCGCTCGATTGAATTGTGCATACGAAAATAAAGACAATCATATCGAACTAATTATGCTCGATTGAACGTATCTTGCATTCAACCGAACACACATCAATCGGTGCGGCAAAGCATCGTGGTGAAGGATTTTAACCCCTCCAGTTAGGGGACCTTTCATCGCACTTACTAAGCCCATGCACTCGATCGTATCATACTGGGATAAGCAACATACAGAATTTAAATGACGAAAAATAAATAAATAAAAGCAACACAAAACAAGAGAATGTGCCGTTTACTCAAGTGGTACGTGGAGTTGTGTCCCAAGTACAGACCGCACTACCGTCCATTCGGATTCGGCTACGGAATTTACGTCTGGGTTTCCATCCTATATACCACAAGAGACGACACTCTTCCATTCATCCAATACCCACAACATACATCATACACACAACGAATGCCACAAATACAGAAAATATAATCAAAATAAATGACCAGAAAATAAAATGAGAATAAGTGTGAAAGATACCCTCAGGTCTAACCTTTTAAGCTGTCTCTCGGACTCGCGTTTCACGAAAATCGGAAGGGGGTAAAGCTCCGCAACTTTTCTGGTTCACTGGTTTGCCTCCTAGCTCACTGCTTGCTGTTTTGCTTGCGGTTCGAACTCCGTTCTGCTCCTATTCGGCCTCTGTCTTGCTGCTCACTGCACGGGCCACCTGTTAAACGTTTTCAATGAACTATTCCAAGTTTGTGTAGGCTCTTAGTGTAATTGTATGTGATTATTTTTAAGATTATCTATGCAGTTTTTATGTTACTGTTTTTTTTAAGGATTTGGGCTGCTGTTTTAAGGTGATTTTGCTGCTGTTTGGGCGTGTAATACAATGTGGTTTTTGTGGTAATTTTCGGTGGTGGAGGGCTGCTGTATAGGGCTGGTTTCGGTGGTGTGTGGGGGGTGTTACGGAGGTGGTTTTCAGTGGTGGTAGGGGCTGTATTGGTGGTTGTATTAGGGGTTGTTTTGTGTTTGTAGTTTCGATGATTGAGGGGGTAAGGATGAAGGTAGTGATTTTTGTGGTGTCTAATATTTCTTGTGTGAATTGTATGTCTGAGCTAGAGAGATTTCGTGAGATTTGGGTGTGAATTATATGTGTCAAGGAGACAATGGCTTTGGTTAGGGGTTGTTTATATAGAAGATGTCTCGGGTTTTCTTCTTGTCTCACAAGGAAAGGATTTTGGTATTCAATTAGGATTTCCAAGAAAGGCATACACAAGATTGAGGGGGGATAAAATATTTTAAATTAGGAAGTTGTAATATTTAATTTGTGTTGGTTTAGGAATACAAATATTTTAGATTGGTAATTATCTTATTAGATTAGGAAGTCAAATATATGATTGGCTTCAATTGGTTATGATTGATTTTAATTAGGCATATCTTCTTTTTAGTTTTAGTATATAATATATTCAAATTATTTAAATTAGGCATGATTTTAGTTTAAGTTAGGTAAATTTTTTATTTAATTGGTAAATGGTTTAAATATTTTATTTAATGTTTAATATTTAATTAATATTTATTTATTTAATTTGGGATGTGTTTTATGGGCTTTGGGGAGCTAAATGGGCTGGGTGTGAGGCTAGCAGCAAAACCAGAATTACCGACACCGTTCGAACGCTTCCTCGAACGCGACACGAACAACTGCAATCTGTTTTCCGTTCGAATGAAGTAGCGAACGCAGCACTAACGAAGACAGTGAGCTTGTTTATTCTGAATTTCCCCTTCCGATATCCGTTTCCCGCGGCTTCCATGACTCAAAAGGTAGTGCCTCCAAATGAGACTCATCATCGGGTTTCACATGCAAAAATACAATGCCTACAGTCGCCCCCACTTTGATGGGGCTTGTGCAGTGTGTGACAGTGACAGTCCTATCAAAGTCTATGCAATGCATTTTTACTTACCTGGCTAGCTAGCTGTCTCTGAGCTGAACTGTAGTGGACCTCGATCCTGAGACGCATCTCGATGCTGCTGATGATGTGGGCCTCGAACCTGGGACGCATCCCAATAGCTGCAACCGACAACGGGGGCCTCGACCCTGGATGCATCCCAATACCGCATGACAAAATATGGGCCTCGACCCTGGGACGCATCCCGAAAATGATGATGCAGTGGACCTCGATCCTGGGACGCATCCCAATAGCTGCAACCGACAACGGGGGCCTCTACCCTAGGGCGCATCCCAATACCACTGACAAAATATGGGCCTCGACCCTGGACGAGCATCCCGAAAATGATGATGTAGTGGACCTCGATCCTGGGACGCATCCCAATAGCTGCAACCGCAACGGGGACCTCGACCCTGGGACGCATCCCAATACCGCTGACAAAATATGGGCCTCGACCCTGGGACGCATCTCGAAAATGATGATGCAGTGGACCTCGATCCTGGGACGCATCCCAATAGCTGTAATCGACAACGGGGGCCTCGACCCTGGGACGCATCCCAATACCGCTGACAAAATATGGGCCTCGACCCTGGGACGCATCCCGAAAATGATGATGTGGAGCTTCGCTCCTCAGCCGATATGGGCTTCGCCCCCAAGCTGACATGATGTGATGTGGACTTCGCCTTCCGAGACCCATACTCGGAACTTAACTTCATTGGGACCTCAATCTTCAGATTACTTCCCATATCAAATACTGTGCTTTTACTATCTCTGATGGCTTACTGCTTACTGCTCGATTTTTTCCGTCTTCAACACCTGTTTACACAAAACAGAACAAACACAAAATATGCAATATAGGTACGTGTATGCATGTATGCATGAGTTTTCTTATTCCGTTGGGTTAGGTCTTCCGCTGGCGACCAAGTCTTCTCAAGCAAAGTACAACTTCAACCTGTCGACATTGATTGGTTCTGTGAATTCATTTCCTTCCAAGTCTGATAGCTTCACTGCTCCATTTCCCATGACTTTCTGAACGATGTAAGGTCCTTCCCAGTTAGGCCTGAATTTCCCTCTCGGATCCGTCGTCGACGGCCTCGAATGCTTAAGTACCAAATCACCCTTTCTGATCTTTGTGGGACGTACTTTCTTGTTGAATGCCCGGGCTAGTCTCTTCTGATACAACTGCATGTGATACAAAGAATTCGTTCTCTTCTCATCCAACAGTACTAACTGATCAAATCTCTGTGCGGCCCATTCCTGTTCCGGTAATTCTGCCTCTGCTAATACCCTCAGGGACTGTATTTCCACTTCTACTGGCAATACTGCTTCCATTCCGTAGACCAAGGAGTAAGGTGTGGATCCTGTTGCTGTTCTCTTACTGATGTTCTATACCCCCACAAAGCATACGGTAATTTCTCGGCCCAATCTCTACAATTTTCTGTCATCTTGGCTAAAATTGTCTTTATAGTCTGGTTGGCTGCCTCAACTGCCCATATTTGCCTGCGGCCTGTATGGTGATGACTTGTGGTGGCCTATCCATATGCCTCTATAACATGGCCTTCTCGTCTCTCCTTGAAACTGGACCCCGTTGTCTGTCACTACATGATGCGGCATACCATACCGACAAATGAGGTTCCGAGCTATGAACTTTGCCATCTGCTTCGCTGTAACATTACGGAAGGATTCAGCTTCCACCCACTTTGAGAAGTAATCTACTGCCACCACTGTGAAGCGATGCCCATTTGATGCATTTGGTTGAATTTCCCCAATCATATCAATTCCCCATGCTGAAAAGGCCACGGCTCTGACAACCCGTGCAATTTTGTGTGCGGTAAGTGATTCAAATTACCATGTGCTTGACAGTCATGACAGTGCTTTACCATCTTCGCGCAGTCTGTTTCCATGGTTGACTAATAAAAACCTTGTCTCACTATCTTGCGGGACAGATTCAACCCATTCATGTGCGGACCACATACCCCGGCGTGTACTTCTTCCATTACATGTTGAGCTTCTTCCTTTCTTAAAGACTTCAACTGAATACCGTTTGCCTGCCTCTTGTACAGTCTCCTCTCAAAGTCACATACTGGGAAGCCAACTTCTGAATGGCTATTCTGTCTTTTCTGCCCGCCCCTTCCGGAATTCACCATGTTCCAGATACCTCTGAATGTCATAATACCAAGGTTTACCGTCGTCAACCTCAACTTCCAGAATTCTTTCTATCTCATAAGCAGGTTTACTTGCTGTTGTCAGTACCAACGGTCTCATCACTAACTTCTCTGGATTTTCCCAAGTTGCTGCAAGTGTAGCCAATGCATCTGCCATCTGATTCTCTTCTCTCGGTAAGTGCTGAAACTGACACTCGGGGATAACCTGTGCCAACTTTCTGAGGTGAAAAAGGTAAGGTTTCAACCGTTCTCTCTCAATTCCCATTCTCCTCGCATCTGCTGGACTACTAACATAGAATCTCCGTAGATTTCCACACTCCCGGCCTTCAAGGCTATCAATGTTGTCAAACCAAAAGCACATGCTTCGTACTCGGCCATGTTGTTAGTTACTCTGAATGTCAACCTCTTGGCCAAAGGCAAAGTCTCTCCCTCGGGGGTTACTATCATGATCCCAATTCCGACTCCCTTGTAATTCACTGCCCCGTCGAAATACATTTTCCATCTCTGAACTGTTATTGCTTGGATCTCTTCATCTGGAAACTCAAACTTATACTGATCCCCCACAACAGGTTGCAATGCCAGAAATTCCGCTACTGCTCGTCCCTTGATCACTTTGGAGGTGAGATACTCAATGTCAAACTCTGTCAACAATACCAACTATCGGCCCAGTTTTCCCTAGTGAAGGCACTGAATGAAGATATTTCAGAGGATTCTCCTTTGCCACCACCTGGATCTTGTAAGACTGGAAGTAATGTCGCAACATTCTGGAAGCCCATACCACTGCAAGACAGATCTTCTCAACCTCCTGATATCGAGCCTCATACGGGAGCATCTTCTTACTCAGATAATAAACTGCATGTTCTACCCCCCTGTTTCATCTTCCTGTACCATCATACCCCCTATGCTTCTGATTCTATAGCCAAATACAATATCAAAGGTCTACCCGGCCTTGGAGGTTTCACTACGGGTGGCTTCACCAAGTACTCTCTGATTCTATCGAAGGTGGTCTGACACTGTTCATTCCATCTCACTGGCTGATCTTTTCTCAACATTTTGAAGATAGGCTCACATACCGATGTCAACTTGGCAATAAACCGACTGATGTACTGAATCTTTCCCAAGAATGCCCTGACTTCCTTTTCTGTCTTCGGTGCAGGCATTTCCGTGATTGCCTTGATCTTTTCAGAGTCTACCTCTATTCCGCCCATTCCCACTGTATGACCAAGCAATTTCCCTGATGTCACCCCAAACACACATTTCTTGGGGTTAAGCCGCAGGTTATATTTGTCAACTCTCTGAGGAACCTTTCCAATGCCTCAATATGCCCAACTCTCGTTTCTGATTTCACCATCATGTCATCCACATACACCTCAATCTCTTTGTGCATCAAGTCATGGAAGAGTGTAGTGGCCATCCGCTGATAAGTAGCTCCTATATTCTTAAGCCCAAACGGCATTACCTTGAACAATAGGTACCCCACTCGGTAACAAATGTAGTCTTGTGTTTATCTTCCTCAGCCATGAGAACCTGATTGTACCCTGAAAATCCATCTGCAAATGAATACATAGCAGACAAAGCCGCACTATTGCGGCAAGGGAAATCATCCTTCGGATAGGCTTTATTGAGATCTCTGTAGTCTACACACATTCTGACCTTCCCATCTTTCTTCGGTACCGGTACTATGTTAGCCAACCATTCAGGATATTTTACCACTTCCAGGAACCCCACATCTATCTGTTTCTTAACTTCATCTCTGACTTTCTCAGCCCATTCTGGTCTCATCCGTCGAAGTTTCTGCTTTACTGGCCTCATTTTCGGATAAGTTGGTATTGTGTGCTGGGCAATGTTTCTATCTACCCCGGGCATGTCCTCATAAGACCAAGCAAATACTTTGGCATATCTGACCAACACTTCTTCTAGTTTCTCCCTCTCTTCGGAGGTTACCTCACTTGCAATTAAAATTTCTTTGGGGTTCTCAAGTGTACCCAAGTTAAATGCAATAGTTCTGGCTGAACTGATGTCAAATATGCTTGATTCATGCAGAGTAAACGGAAATGACTCAGGCAAGTAAGCAAAAGAAATGTCTTTATTATTGGATAATGCGGAAGTACATTCAAACAAATCAGGAAGGTAAATGTCTTCATCATCTAGAGACACTTCTTCCTCTGCAATCAGGTCTTCCTCAGGCTTCTCATCCTCTTCCAGAGTCAGGCTCTCTAACTTTATTAATTCTTCTTCCCAAATCTCTGTTTCCACAGCTTCTCCAGCCAGTGGTTTCTCACCCAACAAATCCTGGAAGATCTCAAACCCAGGCACCACAATCCCATTGACTTCCACAGGTTCAGGCTCTCCTTGATACCCTGAAGCTTTCACAAAGCATTCGATCAGTCTCATGCCCTTTTTCTTGACCTTTGGCTTTTCTTTGTCAGATTTGTACCCCAAACCCTTCCGAGTAGTCTGTCATCTGAAATCCGGCAATTTTGAACCTTTACCTGGCTCAAACTTCATTTTCTCCATAATCCTAGCCACACTAGGATCCACCCACTCCTCAAAAGTGGCTGATACCTGGAACCTCGTGAAAGGTGGTATCTCTAAGGCAGCCACGACATTATCTAACTCAGCTCGAATAGTAACAATTTCTCCCTCATACGGGAATTTGATCATCTGATGCAAAGTGGAAGGCACGCCCCCAAGTTTGTGAAACCAAGGCCTTCCCAACAATAAGGCAAAAGTGGCTGGGATGTCCAGCACTGTGAACTCAACCTCATCTTCAATCGGCCCTACCTTGACCATGGCCACAAAGGTACCCTCAACTCCCCGCTTACTGTCATCATAAGCTTTAATAGTCATACTGGAGGGGTCCAAGTCTGTTTCTTTCATACCCAATCTTGCCAGAATTTTCAACGGGCACACATTGATGGACGAACTGTCATCCACCATCACACATGAAGTTTTCTTGCCCCTCACATCGGCCCTGATAAATAGAGGCCTGTTATGATTTCTTCCCTCCGCCGGGAGTTCATCTCAGAAAAGGATATCTGCAAAGCTTCTTTCTGAACCGACCCAACAAACATTGTGGGGTTGGCATCCTCCGGTACCACAATCTTGCTCAAGGCCTCAACCATAGCCTGTCTATGCTCCCGAGATGCACATAATAGTTCCCAGATACTCACTGTGCTCTAGTCTTCCTCAACTGCCTCAGCACTACATCTCCTTCAGTATTTTCTGCAGTCTCAACCACTTCTCTACCATCTGTCAAGCTTCCTTACTCTTCTCCGCCATATCATTATAAAAACGACCGCTACGTGTCATTCCCCTTACTTCCTCCTCATCACTGCTAGAGAAATCAAGCCAAAAGTTTTTTTCTGCTCAAACTCATCCTCACTAGTATTATCCCAGATTCCCAGGCAAAAGGCTTGAGGGTGAAAGGATTTTAGGACAAGGTCTTCTGGAAGGCCAGAATTGATCATGTAGGCTGGTGGTGGCACGGCACGGTAGTTGGGTAAGGGGTTTCTGTGTGTATCGGGCTGTTCTGTTTCTGGGTTGGGTATTTTCTTGGAGTCTATTAGGTCTTGGACTTCATGGCGGAGTCGGGCGTAGTTGTCGGTGTCATGGTCTTTTTGTTGGTGGAAATGGCAGTAAAGGCTTAGGTTATAATGTGATGGTAGGGGATTGGGTAATGGTTTGGTGTCCAAGGGTTTTAAAAGCCCTTGTCTCTTCAATTTCTCTAGCACCTTAGACAGGGGCCTTCCCAAGTTGGAAAACTGCCTGTTCCGGATAGCAGCAATTTCAGCAGAAACGGGCTTTGTTCCCGATGTTCCCCCAATGGGCCTCCTGTTTAGACCATAGAATTTTCTATTCTCGGCCTCTTCTTCCTCAATATCCATGACAGTTTCCCTCAACTGCCAAAAGTCTGCAATCATGGAGGTCATCCTCCTCAACTTGCCGTAAATGGAGGGCTTGGTGCCCTTGATAATCATATTGATCTGATCCTTCTCCGAAGGCCTAGTCTGCATTTTCAATAATTGACCCCTCCATCGGTCCACATACTCCTTAAAATTCTCCTCCGCTTTCTGGTTAACATTCTCCAGATCACGGAGTGACAAATCGATCTCCAAGTCAGTGACATATTGCTTCAGGAAAACATCGGCCAACTCCCTCCAATCTTCCTTTACTTTCTTCTCCAAACTGTGGTACCATACCATGGGAGCTCCTTCAAGCGACATTCCAAACATTTTCTGTACCTGGCGCTGAGATAAGCCAACTGAACTCGTGATCGATACAAACATGTCGGAGATGCACCCTCGGATCCCCATTCCCGTTGAACTTAGCCATATCCGGCATCTTGAACTGTGCAGGCAACTGTTCCTCAAAAGTCAATGTGTCATAATCCAGCAAATCCTCATTCTTACCCCTCATCTTGCGGGTAACCGACTCAACCTGATCCCGAAGTTTCTGTAACTCTGTATGAGACCCAGATACTCTGCCTGCTGCATACTCTGCCATATCATCATCAAAAGCGAGGATATCATCCCCCAATCTGTTCGGAGATTCCTCTTGCCTCACATCCCCAGAATGAACCCCGGCACGAGACCCAGCTATACCAGCCATAGCAGTAGTCAAAGCCTACAACTGTTCAGTGATCTTGGCGAGACCTTTCTCTAACTGATCCATACGGGACACCTCATTATCGGATTCACTCATACTTGTTCTTTTAGTGAGCCTTGTCCCTTCTCTAACCCAAATGGTATCTATGTTGTCTTTTAAGACATAGAGGATGTCAACAAGGTATATGCATGCATGATATGCATAAGAAGTATATAACATGTATTAATCAAATAAAATTCTCAAACAAATCGGCCTATTATCATTTTAGAAGCTTTTGGGACAACTTTCATAAGGGTGAACCCGTCTCGGTTTAAATGGCCCAACGAGTTCATGTCTTATGGCAAAGAGCCCAACTAAATCCAAATGATAATATTCCGAAAATAAGCACAAGGTGGCCCACCAACACTTAGACGCCTTTGGCCCAATAGTCATGGAATACATCCTTGTCCCAGTTTAAATGGCCCAACAAGCCCATATCCCATGACAAATGGTCCAAATGGATCCAAACGATGATGTTCCCAAACATAAGCATAGAAGGGAGATAATGCATAACATAATAATTTTTACATAATGGCCCATCAATATTTCAGAAGCCTTGGGCCTAATAGTCATACAGTACGAACTTGCCCCAGTTTAAATGGCCCAGCAAGCCCGCATTTCTGACAATAGTCCAACTGCATCCAAATGAGGATGGTCCATAAGCACATTCTCAAGGGAATAATTGTTACTTTAACCATACAAACCAGTCTATGGGTGGATTTGCAAGAGTATGGACAAAGGCTCTCACTGGCGAAGGATAGCCCACAACTAGGTCTCCCCACTCAAGGGTTCAAGCGACCAAGTGAGCGTATCCCTTTTTATACACTAAGGTACGTGCCAATGAGCTATGGTGTGTGACGACTGTCAAATGGATTTCCCGTTGTAGATTCCCCAGAGGGAAGGTGGAGCGAGGCTCACTTAAATACCCAAAGCCTCTTAGGCTCTTATCGCTTGGTGTCAGGAATAAACAACGAGTCCTCCAAATTAGTCCTCACAAAGGCTACGAGTAGATGGCCATATAGGTGTCCTCACAGCTTTTCCTTCTAGAAAGGTAGTGAGTGAAGGAAGACACCAAACCATTACCTAACCTCAAAGTGCCCTTGATTAAACCCCCACTTTATCCACTATAGACATGGTTAATTAAAACATAAATCCAAACATTACAAGACAATATTTCAGGGCCAACTTTCTATCCCCAGTGGAGTCGCCAGACTGTGGACAACAGAACCTGGGCGATGCCGTTCCTAGGCTCGCGGCCTAGTTGGGAAGGACTAATAACATGGAGTCGCCACCCGGTGTGAACCGGGACAAAGATTTAAGGCCGCACTCACCCCTCGCAAGGGAAGACCTCAAACCGTTGGGTTCGGAATGGTCCCTTACTTATGTCACTTGTAATGAAAGGATTTATGTAATAATTTAATCAAGCTTAAGTAACACTTATTTCCAGGAGTATCATGCTTCTAAATTCTCATATGCAAAATAAAACTTATGTACGCATTTCACATATATCTCACATTTAAAATTGCATGCTTAACATATATCAAGATAGCAACGAACATACAAATTTATTTACATATCACATTCAGGAAAACACAAGCACACATATTAACCATACAAGCACACATATGGGCACTTTTCCAAGCGGTACGTGGAATTGTAGCCCAAGTACAGACCACACTACCGTCCATTCGGAATCGGCTACGGAATTTATGTCTGGGTTTCCATCCGATATACCGCAAGAAATAATACTCAAATGTTATCATGACATAAGCATATGAATTGTAATACATTAACATATTTGCATTTATACATGTGGAGATAGCTACTAGGAAAACTATGCATGAAATCTAATGAAGAGGACTCAGTTCAGTGGGTGCGCGTTCGTGTAGCGTTCGTAAATGCGTTCCAACGATAAACAGAAGGTTCGCGTTCGTATGGCGTTTGATAACACGTTCGAACGGAAATGAAACAGAATGCTCGCGTTCATATGGCGTTTGATAACGCGTTCGAACGGAAATGAAACAGAATGCTCACGTTCGTATGGCATTCATAAACGCGTTCGAAAGGAATGAGACCTGATGCATGATAAGGCAAAAACGCATGCGCGTTCGAGTTACGTTCGTAAACGCGTTCGAACGGGAACAGACCTGATGCATGAAATGGGACGCAATACATAAACAACAAAATAAAGGGGCGCGGCGAAGTACTGCCGTAAAGGTGGCCTTTTGGGGCTCTTGATCTCTCAAAGAGAGGACCTTTAGACCAACATACTAAGCCCATGCGCGTCACATCACAACACATGAAATAATAATATCAGACATAGTGTGCCCGATTGAACGTATCTTGTATCCAACCGAACACACATCAATCGGCGCGGCAAAGCATCGTGGTAAAGGGCTTTTAGCCCATCCCCATAGGGGATGTCACATCACACTTACTAAGCCCATGCGCTCGATTGAATTATGCATACGAGAATAAAGACAATCATATCGAACTAAGTATGCTCGATTGAACGTATCTTGCATTCAACCGAACACACATCAATCGGTGCGGCAAAGCATCGTGGTGAAGGATTTTAACCCCTCCAATTAGGGACCTTTCATCGCACTTACTAAGCCCATGCACTCGATCGTATCATACGGGGATAAGCAACATACAGATTTAAATGACGAAAAATAAATAAATAAAAGCAAC
The DNA here is from genome assembly GCA_019454045.1 of Zanthoxylum bungeanum. NCBI lineage: Eukaryota > Viridiplantae > Streptophyta > Magnoliopsida > Sapindales > Rutaceae > Zanthoxylum > Zanthoxylum bungeanum. The sequence continues at coordinate 24,485 of SKCR01046111.1, read as the reverse complement.
ACAAAACAAGAGAAGGTGCCGTTTACTCAAGTGGTACGTGGAGTTGTGTCCCAAGTACAGACCGCACTACCGTCCATTCGGATTCGGCTACGGAATTTACGTCTGGGTTTCCATCCTATATACCACAAGAGACGACACTCTTCCATTCATCCAATACCCACAACATACATCATACACACACACGAATGCCACAAATACAGAAAATATAATCAAAATAAATGACCAGAAAATAAAATGAGAATAAGTGTGAAAGATACCCTCAGGTCTAACCTTTTAAGCTGTCTCTCGGACTCGCGTTTCACGAAAATCATAAGTTGGTAAAGCTCCGCAACTTTTCTGGTTCACTGGTTTGCCTCCTAGCTCACTGCTTTGCTGTTTTGCTTGCGGTTCGAACTCCGTTCTGCTCCTATTCGGCCTTTGTCTTGCTACTCACTGCACGGGCCACCTGTTAAACATTTTTAATGAACTATTACAAGTTTGTGTAGGCTCTTAGTGTAATTGTATGTGATTATTTTTAAGATTATCTATGCAGTTTTTATGTTACTGTTTTTTTAAGGATTTGGGCTGCTGTTTTAAGGTGATTTTGCTGCTGTTTGGGCGTGTAATACAATGTGGTTTTGTGGTAATTTTCGGTGGTGGAGGGCTGCTGTATAGGGCTGGTTTCGGTGGTGTTGTGGGGGGTTTACGGAGGTGGTTTTCAGTGGTGGTTAGGGGCTGTATTGGTGGTTGTATTAGGGGTTGTTTTGGTGTTTGTACTACCAATGGAATTCCGAGGGGGTCTATCCAGAGTGAAGCTGTTTCCCGTACCATCGGTAAAACACAACCTCCTATTACACTTGCATGAGTATCCTATACCCAAATATATGAGAACTATGCCGTTGTGCCCCCACAACGCGCACACGTGTAATACTTGTCTTTTACGTATTCATCGATGTCCAATCTCGATAATACTCTGACTAGGGATATTTAATGATTTATCCTTCGTGGATTGATACTGTCTCATATCATTCTCAATCCAGGAACAAATCACAGGGACCTCCTATCATTTATATATCTAGGTGATCTAATCACAAATTATAAGAGTGCAATCTCCTTTGTCACATAGTTAATTTGTATAACAACACCATGATCTGTACAAATAGTGACGCTATGGGTCATAATTGTCCAACAATATCCCACTTGGCCTATAGCCAGTCACTCGAGTGTCTTACACTCGAACTATATACGGTTGGCTCAAACTGTTGAGAAAACGCTTTCGTCAGCGGATTTACATGATTATCGTCTGATGTGATTTATACGATCATCACATCGCCACGATGTATGATCCGAACGAATCAGATGAATATCGAAGTATATATCTGGATCGTTGATGAGACCATTAATTCTTTAGCCTGTGCTGACGTCTGGCTCAGCTGCTAACATAATTATATCTAATCTAATTAGATTTTGTATCGATCCAAATGGATTCTATTGCCGCCTCAACTGCAGCAATAAACTGCATTTGTTGTTTATTCAGTAACAGTATCTTGCTTGGAAGATTTCCAGCTCACTGTTCCGTTATTCAAACTGTATAGTACCGTTGTGACTTTTAGTCGTCTTATCGGTTTAGGAAACTTGTATTAATGATCCCAGTCACTCCAAGTTCTCATTCTCCATAGTTTGAGACAGCATCCTTAGTTCTCTAAGATACTAACAGATGTTCTTAATATCAATCCAGTGACTATCAGTTGGATTGGCTCGATTGTGACTTCATATGCTCAAAGCATATGAGACTCCAGGTCGCGTACATTTTCAATGTACGAGTTCCCGGAGAGTTTTTTTCTCTAAAGCCAAGCTTTCAACCGATTGTTATTATGGGAATATCATTTCCAAGAAATGACATATTAATCATTATTTATATAGACAACCACTGTCAGTGCGCTCCCACTAACCCTCTTATATACCAAGAATCATTTTCGTTTTGAATTAATCATACTCCATTATGATTACATCAAACGATAATTCCAGACCGATTCTTGCTTCAAACCAAACATGGATCGAATAACCTGCAAACCTTGTTGCTAGTTTTGGTACGGCAAAAACCGACAGATGTTGTAAACATCCTCCAAAAGGTTTCCTTTCAGGAAGCGATTTTACCGTTAAGCTGTCATATTTCCAAATGAAACACGCAGCTTTAGCAAAGCATTATCCAAATGGATTTCCGTGGCAACATGTCACAATGTTGATAACGATACCTTTCCACTAAAAGCCTAGCTTTATACGTTGGTATGGTTGCCATCCATGTAGGTACTTCCTTGAAGAATTATAAAGTACCTTTAGACATTATGTCCCATAGCGTCACTGTTTGTAAATGATATTGTATTATTGTACAAAATTAACTATGTGATAATGAAATTGCCTTTTGCCGTTTTGTAATATTATTTACTTTGATATATAAATGGCGAAAGTCCATATGATTAATACCGGATTGAGATGATATGAGACAGTATCAATCCATAAAGGTTTAATCATTAAATATCCCTAGTCGGAGTATTATCGAGATCGGACATCGATAATGCGGAATAGACTAGTATTGCGCTTGTGCACGTTGTGAGGGCACAACGGCATAGTTCTCATATATTTAAGTATTGGATACTTATGCAAGTGCGATAGGAGGTTGTGTTTTACCGATGGTACGGAAAACAGCTTCGCTCTGGATAGACCCCGCGGAATCCCATTGGTAGTATGTCTGCGTGTCTATGGGAGGCCGCATCAGGGTAGGTGTATATGGTCTTAACCTGAGACTTACATCGCTAGTACTTGCGACAATCGGTAAACTTTGGTTTTGGTGGTTGGGGACCTTAACCGGTTCTGTGTACACCTCTTCTGGGTTTATCGAGAATCGTAGTGTACTGGATGTGATGTCGAGATGGAAGTATCACTTCAGACATATGGAGGTGATGATCACGCAGGACACAGAACTAGTACTCTATAAAAGGTTGCAACCGTCGGGACAATATGACCAGGTCAGGATTGTCCGATTTAAAGAGACTAGTTGCTTGATGTCCGATATATGTTTCGTACGGGGCAGACACACATCTCCAGCCCCAGGCCTAACATGTGATCGTCCGATACTGGATCGATGTACGCAATACTACGGTATACTACGCTTGATATAGATCTTATATTCCTATAAGAATATTTCTGGAGAATTGGGTAGGCATGGCGCTTTGCTAGAAGCCAACCTTGTCTTGTGAATCGGTAAAAACGTAGTACGAGGTACGTACGTGTTCGGATTATCCGACGACCGTATTTACTGCCAACATATCCGGAGATCTCTTGGGTCGCTTCCCGAAGATTCACCAATGACGTATGATTCAAACTCGATTAATCTTGGATTAATTACGGAGAACTTTATCTTGGATAAAGTATTATACATAGAGAGAGAACGATTAATTTGGAATTAATCGTAAAATTATTATATTCGATATAATAATCGAAATTCGATTTCGACGCGAAATTAAAATTAGATTTTAATTCGGGCAAACGAGTTAATTTAGAATTAATTCGTTAGCGACGTAAATAATAATTTCGCTAGGCGCAATATTTATTTAAATTCGATTTAATTAACGTCGCGACGTAAGTTCGGTATTTCGGAAATATCGAACCCGAACGCGTGAGTGCACGTGGGCCCACTTTCATTTGGAAACGTGTGGGGCCCACATGACACATGTCATATTATGCATTATTTAATTGTGATGCATTGCATGGAGATAGTGTACAATGCACTCAATGGTTTTGCATGGAAATTGAGTGTTTGACACTCTAAGCCATTGCATGATTTGTGTCATAAGTTTATTATTAATTTAATAAATATTATGGCATAAATATAAATTGATTTTTGAAATCAAAAATCATCATCCTCTCCCTCTTTCCTCTTGACCGAAACTGTGAAGTTCACAGCCCTCTCCATTTTTTCTGTTTTTGTTGCAAAAACTTGAAGAAATTGTGTTTGTTTTGAACATAAATTCACACACAAGGCTAGCACTTCAAGGGATCAAAGGAGGTGATAGGGAAACCATCAAAGAGCTTGGATACACAAAGCTTGGAGCTTTCCCCTTCCACTCTTGTCTTCCTTGGCCGAAAATTCATCAACCTTGGAGCTTCCACTTTTTGGTTTGATTTTCTTCATCACTAAACATTGTAAGTATGATTCCGCCATACTCATCTTTTAATATATATTCATTGTTGTATTTCATATGCTTAATCTTTCCTTGGGACATATAATAGAAACCAACAATGGTATCATGGAGCCATGGTTAAGCATGAAATACTTTAGGTTAAAATTTGGGTAAAATTGATTGAAGCATGTTCTTGTGAAATTTGATGAATGAGTATGCTTACATGTATATAGAATGATATTATATGGAATCAATTTTGAGAAAAATGCATTGGATGATTTTTTCCCAAAAACTTAACCTTGGCCGAATGGTGTCACCATGGGATGTGTTGGAATTTTTTTGTGTACAAGATCATTGGATGACTTAAAAAACGTATACGGGACGTAGATTAGTAATTCAATCGGATTGAAAAACAAATCGACACAAAAATTCTCACTTGGCCGAATACACTGGACAGGAAAATGGACTTGATTTTTTTTGGACATATGTTTTGAACAATAGATGATTAATAAATTAAATGGGTATTTTGAAAATTTGTTTTAATATATTAATCTTGGTTTTACACTTTAATTAATTGGACTTAATGTTTGGAATATTAAAATTTAATTAATGGGCTTAATTGGTGAATTGGGCTTTTAATACTGTATTTGGGCATAATGGGCTTGGTTGACCAAGTAGATTTGGGCCAAAAGGATTGGATCCAATTTGGGCCTAAATCACTCCATTAAGTCCAAATATAATATAATGGGCTTTAAAAATTTAATTGGGCCTTATGGGCTTAAATTGGTTTTATGGCATTTAAGGGTGATTCCTTATTTGGGCTTGGTAATTGGGTTTGACCCACATTGACCAAAGCCCAAGCCTAATAAATCAATTGAAAGCCCATTTGACTTGAATTAAATTAAACATTGGATGTTAGTTGGGCTTTGAGACCCAATAGAATTAGATTTAGAATCTAAGTCTTTAAAGCACATTAAAAGTGTAAACATTTAATTTGGAATTAAATAATTGAATTAGTATTGAATACGAATTAAATTAGATTTAATAAGTAGTTCGATATAATTCGCGAATTCGTACCTTATGTACTTATTCTCAATCGAGTTGGACTCGCGCAAAATCAAACCGTTGTTTGAACATTGGATGATCACTTAAACAAAGACTAATTAATTGGATTAGATTGGTTGTAAAAGCATGTCTTGTTTGAATATATGTTATGTGATGAATGAATAGTGTATATCGGATGGATATTAGAAGGGAAATGGTAATTTTGAAGAAATTATTGTAAATTTGGAATTTATAAATTGGACCTGCGTGTCCAGCCTTATCTCTTTATCTCTTTGTATTCTCTTCTCACCTAATTCCCCTCAATGTAAATGAGGTTTCTCTTATTGTATTATGTAATTGGGTAGAGTAGAATAAGTGCTAGCGGGAGAGGAAAGGGAGTGATTTGTTCTAGGAACAAGTTGTTTATATATCCATCCGCATATCACTATTAATTTACTTTACGCGCTTTATGATGTTTTAGAAGCATGCTTAAGGGTGTATGATGATGAGACCTAACAAAGATAAATAATTGGTTGCCAATTACGCGAAAATCCCTCAATTTATATTAAGCAAATATCCTTCCATTGAATGATTCTTGTTCAAGATCCGAAGTTGGCATTGGTTTGTTTTGGCCAAAGTCAAGACCTTTGTCAATCAAGGATGTACTTGAATCATGAGAGTTTTGTTGCATATCGGTGTCTTGTCCAAATCGTGATTTTTATTGGCCAAAGTCAAGATCACTTTTTGTCCAATGACATTGATTACGAAACTTTCCTCGTCAATGGGTCCCGCTTAACTGGAATCATTAGGTTTGTTTTTTGCCAAAGCCAAGGCCTAGATGATTCGGAGGATAGGGTTAGGAAAATGTAATGGATACATTGACATTATACATATGTTTCGGACTTGGATGTCCACCTAACCGGATCTAGGAATTGGATGAGATCCAATTGATCATAGAGATCTACCTAAGTTAAATAGCATACAGCTTTTATTGGCCAAAGTCAAGGTTGTGTGTTATTTAACGGGATCCTAGCCCACTAGGAAATGCGATTTCCCGAGTTCTCCACAGAGGGTTAGAGACTTGAAGAAAATAGTGGGAGGCTATTATTGAATTTGCAATTTCGTTCAGATACTTAGCCTTACGCGTCTTTCAAAATTATTTCGTCAATATTTTAATAATTAGTTGGACTAATATATTGTTTATTTTGCTTGTAACAGTTTGACTGTACCCATAACATCGTTGACTTTATAGTTGGACTATAGTTGTCAAGATGACTGGCAAGGTAATGTCCGCGACATAATCATGGGCGATAATGTCTTCAAAGGGACAAACTTTGCCGACTGGGAAATGAACCTCAAGATAGTGCTTGGGGCTGAGAGGGTGCTGTATACTATTCAGAGACCTCTCCCGCCTAAACCCACTGAGCCACTGGAGCTAGAGTTATGGAAGACTCATAGTGACGATTGTGACCAAGCTCAGTCAGTTATGCTAGCTGCAATGACCCAGCATTTCAGACGCCAGAACAGGGACTTGGATCCCTATAACATGATGGCAAGATTGCGTGATCTCCACCGCACCAACAAGCGGATGGAGAGGTACGAGCTAGTAAGGAAACTCTTCCGCTCCCGGATGACAGACGGCGCATCAGTTGAGGCCCACGGGACTCAAATGATCGCTGACATAGATGAGTTAGCCAAGATGGGCATTGTCTTGGAGGCAGAGTTGACGATTGATATGCTATTACAATCGCTACCCGATACTTGGAAACAAATCATCATCAACTATAAGTTGATGGACACTGACGACACTCTTGGAGAGTTGTTGTCCGTGCTGAAGGAGTCCGAAAAGGAACTCCTAAAGGGGAGCAAGCGCGAGGCGCATTATGCATCGACCTCTCATGCGCCAAGGGCTGGGCCCAAGGCAATTGGAGGTGCGAGGAAGAAGAAGTTCAAGAACAAGGGCAAAGGCAAGTTGACAGTGGCTTCTAGGAAGCCAAAGGACAAATCTCGCGACATCTGCCCTCAACTGCGGCAAGAGGGGTCACTGGAAACGTGACTGCCGAATGGGCAATGGGCAGAGGGAGGATATCAAGGCTGGCAAGGCTATCGCCTCTGGTATGTTTGTTATTGAGATAAATATGAATACTTCTAGTTTTAAAAATTGGATTTTTGATTCTGGTTGTGGTGCTCATATTTGTACTGATGTGCAGGATCTGCAGGATAGCAGGGTGCTGGCATCGGGGGAGATGGATCTACGGGTCGGAAACGGAACACCAGTTGCTGTTTTGGCCGTAGGGACTTTTGTTTTAGAACTGCCCTCAGGGCATGTACTTAAACTTTTGAACTGTTATTTTGTACCTAGTTTAACTAGGAATATTATATCTGTATCCTTGTTAACCCAGCAGGGTTACACTTTTGTATTTAGAAACACTGGGTGTTATTTATATAAAAATGATGCAGAAATTTGCACAGCTGTTGCAAATAACGGTCTTTATATTTTGAATATAAATGAATCTCCTAAAATGACAAACAAAAGGCTCAAAAGGAGTAATCTAAAAGATGAAGCTTATATGTGGCATTGTCGTCTAGGACACATCAACAAGACTCGCATATCCACACTTTCGAAGAGTGGGTACTTGGACGAATTTGATCCCAATTCATATGACGTCTGCGAATCTTGTCTTTTAGGCAAAATGCCTAAATCACCTTTTAGCGGTAAAGGTGAACGTGCCACAGAACTGTTGGCTCTCGTTCATACTGACGTATGCGGGCCCATGTCTAGCCAGGCTAGAGGTGGATTTCACTACTTCGTAACCTTCACAGATGATGCATCTCGTTACGGTTATGTGTATCTTATGAGACACAAGTCGGAAACTTTTGAGAAATTCAAAGAGTTTCGACACGAAGTGGAGAAACAAACAGGGAAGAGTATTAAGACATTACGGTCAGACCGTGGTGGCGAATACTTAAGTTATGAGTTTCAAGATTACTTGAAAGAATATGGTATTCTTTCACAGTGGACTCCTCCTGGAACACCGCAATTAAACGGTGTGTCCGAACGGAGAAACCGCACCTTGTTGGACATGGTAAGGTCAATGATGAGTCGCACTGAGCTACCAATATCCTTCTGGGGATACGCATTAAACAGTGCTATACTTATTTTGAATAAGGTACCGTCGAAGTCTGTTGAACAGACTCCATATGAGATATGGACAGGAAGGAAACCAGGTTTCTCTTTCCTGAAGATTTGGGGATGCTGGGCATATGTTAAACGTTTGGAAGGTACCAAACTTGAACCCAAATCTGATAAATGCCTTTTCGTAGGATATCCTAGGGAAACCAAAGGATATTACTTCTATCACCCACAAGAGAACAAAGTATTTGTTCTCTACAAGCATTTTTCCTTGAGAAGGATTTTATAAATGCAGTGGTAAGTGGGAGGAAAGTAGAACTCGATGAAGATCGTAGTGATACTGTTCCTGGCAATGAATCAACGACGGAACAAGAACAGACCGTCCGGGATGAGTCTGTACCACAAACTTCACATACACAAGGACCGCGTAGGTCGGAGAGAGTCAGAACAGTACCTGAGAGGTATGGGTTCCTGATCTCACCTCATGTAGATATTAATCTTATTGAGGATAATGAGCCGGCTACGTATGAGGAAGCGATACAAAATATCGATTCCGCTTTATGGCAAGAAGCCATGAAGTCCGAGATGGATTCCATGTACGCCAACCAAGTTTGGACACTGGTTGATGCACCAGAAGGCGTAAAGCCTATTGGATGCAGATGGATCTTCAAGAAGAAGACCGACATGGATGGCAACGTACAAACGTACAAAGCTAGCTAGGCTTGTAGCGAAGGGGTATCGTCAACAATATGGTATTGATTATGACGAAACCTTCTCACCCGTTGCCATGATTAAATCCATTCGGATAATGCTTGCAATAGCTGCATATTTCGATTACGAGATATGGCAGATGGACGTTAAAACCGCTTTCCTTAACGGAAACCTTTTGGAGGATGTTTATATGCAACAGCCTGACGGTTTTATCGTACCTAGACTTGCAAACAAGGTTTGTAAGTTAAATCGATCCATTTATGGATTGAAGCAAGCATCACGGTCATGGAATCAGCGTTTTGATGAGATCATAAAAGAATATGATTTCGTGCAAAACGCAGATGACCCTTGTGTATACAAGAAGGTTAGTGGGAGAGCACTTACTTTTATTGTCCTTTATGTCGACGACGTATTGCTTATAGGCAATGACATTCCCATGCTAACGTCGGTGAAAGCTTGGCTTTCATTAAAATTCTCCATGAAAGATCTGGGAGAAGCAGCCTTTATTCTTGGAATAAAGATCTACCGGGATAGATCTAGAAAGCTGCTTGGACTCTCCCAGAGTACATACATTGATAAAGTGTTGAAGCGATTCAACATGGAACAATCCAAGAGGGGATTGGTTCCAATGGTACGTGGTACCTCTCTGTCTAAGGACATGTGTCCTAAGACTCAGGAAGAGAGAGACAACATGAGTCGGATACCGTTCGCCTCGGCAGTCGGATCGATCATGTATGCCATGATATGTACACGACCTGATGTCTCATATGCTTTGAGCATGTGCAGTCGCTATCAGGCCGATCCAGGTGAAGGTCACTGGATAGCAGTTAAGAATATCCTTAAGTATCTTAAACGAACTAAGGATGCTTTCTTTATTTATGGAGGTGGAGAACTTGCGGTATCTGGGTATACCGATGCAAGTTTCCAAACCGACAAGGATGACTACAAGTCGCAATCCGGGTACATTTTTTGTTTGAATAACGGAGCAGTGAGCTGGAAATCTTCCAAGCAAGATACTGTTGCCGATTCAACAACAGAAGCGGAGTACATCGCTGCATCTGAAGCAGCAAAGGAGGCAGTTTGGATCCGAAAGTTCCTAATCGGATTAGGAGTAGTTCCGTTAGCAGCTGAGCCCGTTCCATTGTATTGTGACAATAACGGGGCTATAGCACAGGCTAAGGAACCAAGGTCTCATCAACGGTCCAAGCATGTTCTTCGACGTTACCATCTGATTCGGGAGATTATACATCGTGGCGATGTAAAGGTCGAGAAGGTCACATCAGATGACAACATTGCAGATCCGCTGACGAAGGCTGTTCTTCAGCAAGTTTTTGAACGACACATACATAGTTCGGGTATTAGATGCTTGAGTGACTGGCTATAGGCCAAGTGGGAGATTGTTAGACATTATGTCCCATAGCGTCACTGTTTGTAAATGATATTGTATTATTGTACAAAATTAACTATGTGATAATGAAATTGCCTTTTGCCGTTTTGTAATATTATTTACTTTGATATATAAATGGCGAAAGTCCATATGATTAATACCGGATTGAGATGATATGAGACAGTATCAATCCATAAAGGTTTAATCATTAAATATCCCTAGTCGGAGTATTATCGAGATCGGACATCGATAATGCGGAATAGACTAGTATTGCGCTTGTGCACGTTGTGAGGGCACAACGGCATAGTTCTCATATATTTAAGTATTGGATACTTATGCAAGTGCGATAGGAGGTTGTGTTTTACCGATGGTACGGAAAACAGCTTCGCTCTGGATAGACCCCGCGGAATCCCATTGGTAGTATGTCTGCGTGTCTATGGGAGGCCGCATCAGGGTAGGTGTATATGGTCTTAACCTGAGACTTACATCGCTAGTACTTGCGACAATCGGTAAACTTTGGTTTTGGTGGTTGGGGACCTTAACCGGTTCTGTGTACACCTCTTCTGGGTTTATCGAGAATCGTAGTGTACTGGATGTGATGTCGAGATGGAAGTATCACTTCAGACATATGGAGGTGATGATCACGCAGGACACAGAACTAGTACTCTATAAAAGGTTGCAACCGTCGGGACAATATGACCAGGTCAGGATTGTCCGATTTAAAGAGACTAGTTGCTTGATGTCCGATATATGTTTCGTACGGGGCAGACACATCTCCAGCCCCAGGCCTAACATGTGATCATCCGATACTGGATCGATGTACGCAATACTACGGTATACTACGCTTGATATAGATCTTATATTCCTATAAGAATATTTCTGGAGAATTGGGTAGGCATGGCGCTTTGCTAGAAGCCAACCTTGTCTTGTGAATCGGTAAAAACGTAGTACGAGGTACGTACGTGTTCGGATTATCCGACGACCGTATTTACTGCCAACATATCCGGAGATCTCTTGGGTCGCTTCCTGAAGATTCACCATGATATGATTCGAACTTAATTAATCTTGGATTAATTGCGGAGAAACTTTATCTTGGATAAAGTGCCTATATTTAGAGAGAGAACGATTAATTTGGAATTAATCGTAAATTATTATATTCGATATAATAATCGAAATTCGATTTCGACGCGAAATTAAAATTAGATTTTAATTCGGGCAAACGAGTTAATTTAGAATTAATTCGTTAGCGACGTAAATAATAATTTCGCTAGGCGCAATTATTTATTTAAATTCGATTTAATTAACGTCGCGACGTAAGTTCGGTATTTCGGAAATATCGAACCCGAACGCGTGAGTGCACGTGGGCCCACTTTCATTTGGAAACGTGTGGGGCCCACATGACACATGTCATATATGCATTATTTAATTGTGATGCATTGCATGGTGATAGTGTACAATGCACTCAATGGTTTTGCATGGAAATTGAGTGTTTGACACTCTAAGCCATTGCATGATTTGTGTCATAAGTTTATTATTAATTTAATAAATATTATGGCATAAATATAAATTGATTTTTGAATCAAAACCATCATTCTCCTCTCTTCCTCTTGACCGAAACTGTAAGTTTTCACAGCCTCTCCATTTTCTGTTTTTGTTGCAAAAACTTGAAGAAATTGTGTTTGTTTGGAACATAATTCACACAAGGCTAGCACCTTCAAGGGATCAAAGGAGGTAGGGGAAACCATCAAAGAGCTTGGAATACACAAAGCTTGGAGCTTTCCACCTCTTCTCTTCCTTGGCCGAAAATCATCACCTTGGAGCTTCCACTTTTGTTTTGATTTCTTCATCACTAAAGCATTGTAAGTATGATTCCGCCATACTTCATCTTTTAATATATTCATTGTTGTATTTCATATGCTTAATCTTTCCTTGGGACATATAATAGAAACCAACAGTACCATAGGCACAATGCATTGCGGTACTCAACTAGTAAATCCAAACTTGTTGATATACAAGGGAAATCCATTTCGGATGTAATGGGGCATTTTGCCATAATAGGGATTCGATACCTTGATATCACTTCCTCATAACTAGTCGTTGGTATCCTCAATAGATAGACAATCGTTATGAGGTGACATCAAGAAACCCATGCCCTAGGTTTATTTTCTGACTCTCTCCGACATACGCGGTTCTTGTTGGTTCAAAGATTAATGGCATAGTTTTCATCATTGATGAACTATTTGTGTTTTCATTAAGGACGGGTGCCTTGAATAGTATTACTACCCGATTTTCATCGATTTTTACTATCCCCCACTTACCACTGACATATCTATCCTCTTAGGAAAAACCGCATGGCGAGCAACAATCTAATTGTTCTATTTGAGTTTTATAAGTACTATACTTTTGGTATCCCTAGGATAACCAACATTGACACTACCAATTTGGGTTTTAGTTTGGTATCATCCAAACATATGCCTAGCAACCCAAATTTTAAGGAATGAGAAATCTGTTTCTTTCCTTCATATCTAATATGATTCTGTCAAACAGATTTTTATGGACCTATTCAAAATAAGTTCTTGCACTGTAATGCTTATCCGTTGAAGGAAATGGTAGCTCAGAGCGACTCATGATTAACCTTATCAAGTCCAACAAAATTCGGTTACTCAGTCCGGACACACCGTCAAACTGACGTGGTCCAGGAGGAGTCCTCATTGAAAGAATACTATACTCTTTCAAGTATATTATAAATTTTATTGCTTAAGTATTTTCCATTACGGTCTTACCGTGACGGTTTAATACTATACCTGATCTGCTTGTCTATTTCGTGTTGAAACTTTAAAAGTTTCCGATTGTGTTTCAAAAGAAACACTAACCATAACGCGATGCCACATCCGTAAAGGTCACAAAATATTCATATCCACCTCTAGCCTAGCTAGACATGGGCCCACTTGCTTCACTATGAACTAGGGCTTACAGATCGGTGGCATTTGGCACTTTTACCAAGTAAAGGTGTTTAGAGGCACATTGCCCAATAAACTAGATTCGTAGAATTTATTTGATTGGAATCAAATGTGTCCTGGTACCCCACTCCCGAAAGAGTGGATATGCGATTCTTGTTAATTGTGTCACAGACAACATGCCACAATTAGTTTCTTCTGATCAATCAGTTTGAGCTATTTGTTTGTCATGTTATATATTGAGATTTATTTATATTCAAAATATAAATTCTGTTATTCCAGGTAATGTGTTTATCTTAATATCATCTTTATATAATAAAACACTTAGTGTTCTAGAATATAAAGGTACACCCGCAGCGGGTTATACACTGATATAGAGATAATGTTTCTAGTCAAACTAGTTACATTATAACATTTCCAAATTTAGGTACACACCCGAGGGTAGTTCCTAAAATTAGGTATTTACAATTAAAACAGTGACTTTCGTCCCGTTTCCAATTCGCAGATAAATCTCAATTGAATTCAGTATCCTGTTCAAAACAGATTCTGAACATCAATATATATTTATGTACCACACTGAGTATCTAAAACCAATTTTAATACTAGTAGTGAACATAATGTTGACAAACATATTTGAAGTCAGAGCCTTGCTCGCTTCAATTCCTTCATGTCTGCTTTGTCCAAACGGCAGTCACACTTCCGCGACCCCGTTTTCCACATTATGGCAGACATTTTAGATATGTCATTTATCTTCCCAGAAGATTTTAATGATTTTGCCTTTGCCATTTTCAGTACACTCCAGAAGCCTTTGGCCTAGCATCGGCCTTCTAGAATTATCGAAGTAAGGTGCGACTAGCGCTACTTGCCTTATTGCAAATTTTGACTTTGTCTCATTGAGAATAGTCATTAATTCTCCAAGAATTATTTATTGCAATTTAGTACTTCTAAAATCTAAATATAGATTTATGAAGATCCTTCAATTTCATTATCATACTTTAAGGATCTAATCCTTAGTTCTGATTCAGAAATTAAGAAGTCTACTGCGACAAGCTGAATGGATTAAGAACTAAAGTTATCATCACATAAATCTTCCAAATATTATGCTCTACTATTTGCTTAACTCCGGGCTTAGGCATAATATGTTATTTTATCAAATAAAGTAACTATTATTTCCAGGACCATCCTGAAATTATTCCAATTTGAAAATTAAACCATTAAATACATTTTCCCTAGGATTATGTTTTAAATGTCAATTTTCAATTTTATCTTGATTTTAATAGTCCAACTATTTAATCAACGATTTCGGTACTATTTATTATAATGATTACAACAGTCCAATTATTTAATCAACTATAATTTAATAGATTAAAATCAATTATATTGATTACTATAATCAAATTATAAAATCAACTATAAATGAATAGTTTGAATATAGTCCAACTATTTATAAAACAACATTTAAATATTAGTCCAACTAACATTTAATTTATTTGACGAATGATATTTGTTTGAGCGCGTATGGCAAGTAATTAAACGAATATTGCAAATTTAATTCTTGCCTCCCACTATTTTTTCGGCGAGCCTCTACCCTCTAATCGTATCGAGACTCGGGAAACCATGTTTCCTAGTGGGCTAGGATCCCGTTAAATATCACACAATCTTGACTTTGGCCAACAAATTGTATGATAATTAACTAGGTAGATCTCTAAGATCAATTGGATCCAATCCAATTCCTAGATCCGGTAGGGGACATCCAAGTCCGAAACATATATCTTATTATGCCAATACATCCAATGTATTACGTAACCTTTTTCCTCTGAATCAACTAAGCCTTGGCTTTGGCACAACAAACTTAGTGATCTCAGTTAAGCGCGACCCATTGACCATGGAAAGCTTCGTAATCAATGTCGATGGACAAGAAGTGGTCTTGACTTTGGCCAACAAACCACAAACTTGGACAAGACACCAATATGGAACAAAGCTCTCGTGATTCAAACACATCCTCGACGGACAAAGGCCTTGACTTTGGCCAACAAGCCAAACCATGCCAGTCTCGTCTTGAGTGAGAATCACTCAATGGAAGGAAAGACGCTTAATATTTTGTGAGGGTTTTTCGAGTACAAATTGGCAACCAATTTATTATCTTTATTAAGGTCTCATCATCATACACCCTTAAACATGCATTCTAAACACATAATAAAGTGCGTATAAGTAAATAATAATGATATGCGGATGGATACTTTACACATTGATCCTAGATCAAATGTCTCACTTTCTCTCTCCCGCTAGCAACTGTATTACTTCTACCGTGTACACTACACTTCTAAAGAAACCTCATTTACATTGAGGGAATAGGTGAGAAGAGAATACAAAAATAAGGAGGTGATAAGGCTGGACACGCAGGTCCAATTTAATAAATCAAATTTATTACAACAATTTCTAAAATTGTCCAACCCATCTATATCCATCCGGTATACTTATTCATGCATCGCAACCATGTATTCACACAAGCATGTTATCAATCAATCTAATCAAATTAATTAATCTGATAATTTGTGATCATCCAATGTTCAAACAACGATTTGATTTTGCTCGAGTCAAACTCATTTTTCGAATAAGTACTCAAAGTACGAATTCTTGAATTAAAATTAAACTACATAATTATATCCAATTCAATTTATATTTAATTCTAATTCGCTATTTAATTCCAAATTAAATACTACACTTTATTTAATAAACCTTTTACGACTTAAATTCCAAATTTAATCGCAACGGGTCTCAAAGCCTGATTAACGTCCAACGTTAATTTAATTAAAGTCCAGTGGGATTTTAATTAATTTCTTAAGGCGTGGACTTTTGGTCAACTCATGTCGTACCCAATAACCAAAATCCAATCCGGGAGTTACCTCATAAGCCTAGAAATCAATCTTGGCCCATTAGGCCCAATTAAACTTTAATGATCCATTAAGTCGCATTTGGGCTTTATGGATGCGGTTTTGGGCCCAATTGGATCCAATCCATTTGGCCTAAATCTAACTGGGTACAAACAAGCCCAATAAGCCAATTACAACATTCAAAGTCCAATTTCCAAAATTAGGCCAATTTAATTAAATTGCCAAAATCCAAATTCCAATTTAATTACCCCAAAGTGTATAACACAATTAATTACCCAATTAACATTCCTAAAACATCAATTAGCCTAATTAATCATGCTTATCAATATTAAATCATGTCCAACATAATTTAATTAAAATCAAACCCAATACATGCTCAATGACTCTCAGCAATTTGGGGATTTAACGTCCGATTCGAATTCAATCCAATTAATTCCAAAATCGACATTAAATAATATTCCTGAATGATTTCCAACACATCCAATGATCAAAAATAAAAAATCCCAAGACATTATAGGGCTTCTAACTCTCGGCCAACACCAAGAAAATTGGGGAAATTTGTTCCAATCATAATTTCAACAAATTGATCCAATCAATACTCAATTCAAACACATTTAAGCATACTAATTCATCCAATTTCATTAATCATGCTCAAAATCAAGTTTACCCAAATTTTAAGCCCTAAAATTTTTCATGCTTTTTCTTGCTCATGATACCAATGTTGGAGTTTACTAAGGTCCCATAGATCAATAAACAAGCATGAATCATATGTGAATACATTCGAGGGTCGCGGAATATTCACATTGATCGGTTGAGCGACGCGGGAGGCAACAAAAATCGATTTTCTACCTTGGACTGCATTCGGTAATGAGCTGATTCCCTCACTGTTTCGGCCTTCAATCAACAAGAAACCAAGCTCCAAGCTTCGTCATTTGATTCCGGCTCATGGGTGGACTTCCCTATCACCTTCGCATGATCCCGGAGTGTGCTAGCACTCTTGATTTTGCAATAAAATCGCCCTGCTTCCCTTCTTGCTCACGGTTTTTCCAAAAACAGAACAAGAAAAGCCCTTGTTTGGGCGAGAGAGAGAAGAGGGAAAAGAGAGGAGAGATGATGAAATGTGTAATTGATTTTGTTTTCAAAAAACAAAATAAACTTATACCATTTCTTTTCCAAAAAGTCAAGCATTAAATGCTTTCCATCAACTCACTTCAATCCATCAATCAATCAAATGTCACATCACTCAAAGTGACATGATTTGACGCTTGATGTGACGCTAGACGTGACTAGCGATTTGACGCTTGATTTGATTTTGCATGGCGCACTCGAATTCAAAATGCGAATGCGCTCGCAAATAATCTCGGGCTCGGGTTCGCTAATTCCAAATTAACGAATTTTCCGTTGCGACACGATTAAATGATTATGCCTAGCAAAATCACTATTCACGTCGCTAACGAATTAATTCTAAATTAACTCGTTTGCCCGAATTAAAATCTAATTTTAATTCCGCGTCGAAATATAATTTTGTTTAATATATCGAATATATTAATTAATCGATTAATTCCAAATTAATCATTTTTTCTTTTTAAATGATATTTCATCCCAGATAAAATATCTCCGCAATTAATCCCAGATTAATTTTCTCTCTCATCTTATTAATCCCAGATTAATTAAAAGTGCGAGTCATACGTCATCGGTGAATCTTCGGGAAGCGACCCATGAGATCCCCGGATATGTTGGCAGTAAATTTGGTCGTCGGACTATCCGAACACGTAATTACCTTGTACTACATTTATACCGATTTACCAGACAAGGTTGGCTTCTAGCAAAGTGCCATGCCTACCCAATTCTCCAGAAATATCCTTACAGGAATAAAGGATCTATATAAGGCGTAGTATACGTAGTATTGGTATTTCTGTCTAGTATCGGATGATCACATGCAAGGCCTGGGGCTGGTACAGTGTCTGCCCCGTACGAAGCATATATCGTATGATGAGCAACTAGTCTCTTTATTATTGGATAATCATGACCAAGTCATATTATCCCGACGGTTGCAACCTTTTTAGAGAACCAGTTCTGTATCCCTACGCGATCATCATCTCAATATGACTGGAGTGACACTTCCGTCTTGACATCACACCCAACACACTACGATTCTCAATATACCCAGCATAGGAGTACACAGAACCTGTTAAAGCCCTGGACGACCGCAACCAAAGTATATTGATTGTCGCAAGTATTAACGGTGCAAGTCTCAGGTTAAGACCAAATACACCTACCCTGATTTCGGACTTCTATAGACACATAGTCATACTACCAATGGAATTCCGAGGGGGTCTATCCAGAGCGAAGCTGTTTCCCGTACGATCGGTAAAACACAACCTCCTATTACACTTGCATGAGTATCCTATACCCAATATATGAGAACCATGCCGTTGTGCCCTCACAACGCGCACACGTGTAATACTAGTCTTTTACGTATTCATCGATGTCCAATCTCGATAATACTCTAACTAGGGATATTTAATGATTTATCCTTCGTGGATTGATACTGTCTCATATCATTCTCAATCCAGGAACAAATCACAAGGACCTCCTATCATTTATATATCTAAGTGATCTAATCACAAATGATAAGAGTGCATTCTCTTTTGTCACATAGTTAATATGTACAACAACACCATGATCTGTACAAATAGTGACGCTATGGGTCATAATTGTCCAACAGATCGTACCAAAACCCTTTTGTTATAGAAGCGTGATATCCTTTGCTGATACACCGCCATCACTAGCGCCGACCTCTCTCTATTTTTTATCAGATCGAGGTGGTGCATGATGAATTTTTCATTTTTCCCTTCTTCAAATTGCTATAACCAGTGTGTCGTCATCTCGATCTTTGCAGGGATGACTGTTTCACACCCATAAGCCAAAGAAAAGGGTTTCTCCTATGGAGTCCTTCTAAGTCATCCGATGTGCCTATAAAACCTCTGGCATCCTTACAAGACCATAGTCTTACATTCAAGTTGCTCTTTATGGTTTTTTTCACTGCTTTTACATGCCCGTTTGACTTCTGGTAAGTAGGTGAGGCAAATCTTAATGCAACTTGGAGGTCCTCACAGAGCTTCTGGAAACTCTTGTTATTGAACTGATTTTTGTTGTCCGTGAAGATAGCCCGGGGAATCCCGAACCAACATATGATATTCTTTCTAACGAACTTTGTTGCTTTCTTCTATGTTATTATAGACAAAGGCTCAGTCTCTACCCACCTAGTGAATTAATCAATTGCCACGATCATAAATTTTGCTTGACCCCGACCTATAGGCATGGACCTAATAATATCCAATCCCTATTGTACAAACAGACAAGGACTTGACAAAGTGGTCAATTTCTCAGACATCTGGTGAGGTACGTTGGCATTTCTTTGACACCCATCGCATGCCGCCATAACCTTGGCCCCGTTATGATGTATTGTTGGCCAAAAGAAACCTTACTTAAGTGCCTTGTGGGCAATCATTGCTTCCGCAGATCCCCTTGTGAATTTTTCTAAGTACATAATTAGCCTTATCGGGTCCCAAACACCTTAAATACGGCATTGTGTACCCCCTCTGATACAGTACTCCATCTATAAAGTAAAATTTTGCACTTCGATATTTCAATATCTTTTCTCTTTCTTCTCCTCAGGCACGTCCAATGTCTCTAAATATTTCTTGATCGGGACTATCTAGGATGACCCACC
Organism: Zanthoxylum bungeanum; assembly: GCA_019454045.1. Taxonomy (NCBI): domain Eukaryota; kingdom Viridiplantae; phylum Streptophyta; class Magnoliopsida; order Sapindales; family Rutaceae; genus Zanthoxylum; species Zanthoxylum bungeanum. The sequence continues at coordinate 4,463 of SKCR01046111.1, read as the reverse complement.
TTCGATTTCCACTTCTATAACATTGGACGCTCCCACACTTTTTGGCTGTAAGATTTCCAATGGCATAACCCGAGGAGTCTTAGATTTGATTAAGGAGGCAAGCCAAGCCAAAGAATATGCCAACTGGTTATTCTCTATTCCGATCTTCTTGAACACCACTTTCCCCATCCTTTCACTAGCTTCTTCACCTCATCGTGGTAAACATTAATTCGGTTCCCTTGCTTGGAACTCATCATTCAGCTGTTGAACAGCTAACTAGGAAATGCTTTTTACCACCACATCTCTTACTCCAACTGCCTCGCAGAGTCTCAGCCCGACTCGAATTACCTTTATATTTTTCCTCATTATTTGTTGCTTCGAATGTAAATCTCAGGGCATAGCTTAATTCCTCACCTTCTTTGCTTCTGAGGATCACATTGGCTCCACATCCTTGTGTCCTGACGGAACCATCAATTAACAGCTCCCATTTTGCTTCCCCCATCACCATAACCTGAGGGCCGATAATAAAATCTGTCAGCATTTGCCCCTTGATTGACACCCTAGATAGGTAGGATATGTCACACTCACTGAGTTCCATGGACCATTTTACTAGACGACTTGAGGTCTTCAGATTATGAAATATATGTCTCAATGGGTGGTCGGTGTACACCCCGATGGGGTGGGCTTGAAAATAAGGGCGTAACTTCCTTGCTACAGTGAATAAGGACAAAGCCACCGACTCGTGGGCTGGATATTGAGTTTTCGTATTCAGCAAGGCATTACTAGTATAGTACATTGGCCTCTGGTTTTTGTCTATTTCTTGTACTAATACCGAGCTTACAACATATTCAAAAATGACCAAGTCTAAGAATAACATATAACCCGAAATTGGCTTAGCCAGTAGTGGAGATTGGGCCATGTACTTTTTGAGTTGTTGGAATACGTCCTCACATTCACTTGTCCAGCTAACTTCTTTCTTGGCCTTCTTAATTAGTTGAAAGATGACATGACATTTGTCGGTGGCTTTAGAAATGAACCGGTTGAGTGCTGCCACGCGACTCTGCACTTCTTTCACCATCCTAGGTGGTTTCAAACCCAGCACTATCCTAATTTTCTGTGGGTTTGCCTCGATGCCTCGTGCACTAACCATGTATCCCGAGAATTTTCTCGAAGATACCTCAAAGGCCTATTTATCCATATTTAACCTCATATTGTGCTTTCTCAGAAGCTCAAACGTCCCTCTAAGCTCGTCCAGATGGTTCTTGGGTTGGGCAGTCATCGTGATCATGTCTTCAACATAGACCTGTCCTAAAGACCTTGTTCACCAATCTCTGATAAGTGGCCCCAATATTCTTCAGCCCAAATGGCATCACTTTGTAATAATACAACCCATGATCGGTGATGAAGGCTATCGTTTCCTCATCCCTAGGGTGCATCCGGACCTGGTTATACCCTAAGAAGGCATCTATAAAACTGAGTAGCCTGTGACATGCAATTGAATCCACCAACTGATCTATTTTTGGGAGTGGGAAGTTATCCTTCGGACATGCCTTGTTCAAATAAGAGAAATCCATGCATATCATCCACTACTCATTTGCCTTCTTCAGCAAGACCACGTTCGATACCCAATCTGGGTATTTAAGCTCTCTGATAAACTTGGCCTTCATTAATTTTTCAACTTCTACCTTAATCGCCTTGTATCGCTCCTGGTTGAAAATCCTCATTTTTTGTTTTACCGGTTTATGGGCCTAATCTATCTCCGGGCGATGACTGATGACCTAAGGGTCAATTCCAGGCATGTCCCATTGATCCCACAAGAAAACATCAGCGTATTCCTTCAAAAAATCCAGTAACCACCTCATCAAGTTGGGTCTAGCCCGACTCCAACCCTTGTTACTTTCCCGTGACTGAAAAGCTCCACTAGCTTTAGCCCATCCCATGCTCCTAATTGGGCAGGTTCCTCAGGTCGGGGATTGACTGACTCTACTTCTATTGCATATCATTCTCTTTCTTTTCACTTCGCTCCTACTTCTTCAATGCATAAGGTTTCTTTTGAAATGGCAGTGAAGTAACTTATGGCCACCTTCTGGCTTCCACAAATAATCCCAACCTCATTTCGGGTTAGAAACTTCATTTTCAGGTAATAACTTGGCACATCTGCCCTCGACTTCATCATAAAGGGTCTTCCCAAGATTACCTGATAACTACTCATATAATCCACTACTGTTAAATCCATCATGATGATCCGAGTATGAGGGCTTTCCTGATTGTCATTGTCGACTGTACCTGGCCTAGTGGGACAATCGCTGCTCCCCCAAACTCATATAATGGTGTTGCATCCTGGATCAAGGTGGTGAACTCCACGCCCAAGCTATTCAAGGCGTCCCTGGAGATGATATCCATCACACTCCCTATGTCTATCATTATTATGTCCACCTCAGCCCCGCTAATATTGGCCTTGATTATCAGTAAGTCATCATAAGGGTAGCTCAACCCTTAGGCGTCTTCCTCGGTGAATATTAAGGGCACTGTCTAGCCTTCTGGATCTTTGGGGTCCTCTCCATTGTCAAAACCTATGGGGCCTTGGTCCGACAGTAGTTCCAACGTTCTTCCCCCAATTATTATGAACATTGGCCTTTACTTTCTTCGATGTCTGACCTTCATAGCCTCGTGGTCTATACATTCATTCATGTAACCATTCCTCACCAGGTCCTCCACATGTTCCTGTAGATCCCTATATCTCTCTGTGGTGTGCCCCTTCATATTTTAGTGTGGGCAATAAGCCATGTGGTCTCTTTTCTCAACCGGAAATCTCCTCGAGTCAGGCTCAATTAGTAAGCCTTTCTCTTGAATTTCCTGACCGATTTGGGCCAATTGTTTATTCTGGGTGGTGTATTTCGTTCCTTCAGTTACATGAGTGACCTTTATCGGTGACATTCTCTCATGTGTTGGATTACCCTGAGCTACTAGCCTGAATTCCTTCAGCCTCGGGGTCGGTCCTCTCTGATTTCTGCCCATATCACGTCGATTCTCTAGTCATAGTGAGTGTGATTGACAATGAGCTGTCTACCTTTGAATATACGTATGCGAGAACGTGTCAAACGTGTGAGTAAAAATATATTCATGGGATCTACTTCCTATTATGGAATTCGATTTAATTATTGAATTCTCATTTTGCATTGGGGATTATGGTATTACGTAAAGTAGTGGGAGGCACTGCTGAGTTAAAAATCCATAACTAAGGCAGTTTGTAATATTATGAAAATTTTCGCTTATGTTTTCCTTATTCTATTAAGTAGATAGAATTATATTTTTAATCCACTTCATGCATATTTTATATATGTTTTATGACTTCACTTATGGTTGCATATTTCTAGAATATTCTATAGATTAATAGGAGGCTAGGATATTGTTAGATTAGTCTAAACCATCGGGAATTATTGTTCCGATTTTCTTGAAAAATCAAGATGGTTAGTGACTTAGTTACTAAGTCATGATAGGTAATTTAAATAGATATCTGTTTTAGGATATAATTCTCTAGAGAGAATAGTTTCTAGTGCAGTAAGAATTAACGTGAATTAGTTCATGTCTCGAGATTCTTGACTGGCATTCACAAAAACCCATTAGGTATTTGTTTATATGGTAATGATGCTTCTTGGCTTTAGTGACCTTTAGAGGTCACATGTCTGACATAATTTGCTAATCAATTATTTAGAATTATTGTGAATAGTTGAAGGCCAATTATAAAGCTAAAGAAATAATATGTCTATAGTTGTGTGTAGAAAATATCGATTCTCACAACATGACAACTATAGGTATTGGATATCAGATCTCCCGTCTAGTTATTTAAAATATTGTTTAATGATTTTTTTGATATTTGATATCAAAACTTGTGACTATTGGATAGTTACCTATTCTTTATAAACAGTTGTTACATATTTTAATACGACTAGTAGTGTCATTGACGAAGCATTAAGAAAAACTTTCGGTTAAGTAAATAATTTAGAACAATGCTTTATGAGATTTTATCACTTAAGCATTATATGCTTATTCCGTATGGTAAAAGATGGTATGATGCGAGATCACACCACATATCCTTATCCATTTAATGAATATTATATTCAGGAATGTGATTAAATCTCATTTAACCAATGATTGTCATTGGACCATAAGATTTATTAAACTGAAAGATTTGATGTAAGTAGTTTAATGAATTGTGAATTGCTTAAGGTAGTTTTCTTTACTTCGTAACTTAGTCAATGAGTTGTCATGACTTAGTTATATATTTCTGATGAAACGCAGAAAAAATATTTTGATTGGTTCAAAGATGTTCGATCTGATGTTTTGAAAACTATATCTTTAAAATTCCTTGAGATTTTTTGAATTGTTCAAAGATGTTTGATGTGATCAAACCTATGAATTTATGGCAATTAGTTCAAAGATTATTCAAGGAATATGATTCTTACTCAATATTATTCTTCTAT
>SKCR01046110.1:0-109869 GCA_019454045.1 Zanthoxylum bungeanum | reverse complement strand
AGTAATATTATTCCTGGCACTGACTCATTTACGGAACATGGACAGTTCATCAGGGATGAAACTGTACCATAATTTTCGAATACATAATGACCGCATAAGTCGAAGAGAGTCAGAAAACAACCTGGGAGGTATGGGTTTCTGATCTCATCTCATGTAGATATCAATCTTATTGAGAAAGACGAACCGGCTACGTATAAGGAAGTGATACAAGGTATCGAATCCTTTTATGGCAAAGTGCCATGAAGTCCGAAATGGATTCCATGTATACCCACCAAGTTTGGACACTAGTTGTTGTACCAGAAGGCATTGTGCCTATTGGTACTAAATAGGTCTTCAAGGAAGACAGACATGGATGGCAACATACAAATGTACACAGCCAGACTTGTACAGAAATGGTATCGTCAACGACATATTGTCGACAAAGACAAAACTTTTTCACCTATTGCCATGATTAAATCCATTCGGATAATGCTTGCTATTACTGCATATTTCGTTTAGGAAATATGACAACTGGACGTCAAAATCGCTTTCCTTAACGGAAATCTTTTGGAGGATGTTTAAAACATCCTGACAGTTTTGTCGTGCCAAAACATGCAAACAAGGTTTGAAAGTTAAACCGATCCATTCATGGATTGAAACAAGCATTACGTTCTTAGAACCAGCGTTTTGATGTAATCATAATGGTATATGATTTAATTCAAAACGAGGATGATTCTTGTGTATATAAGAAGGTTAGTGGGAGCGCTCTGACAATTAATGTCCTATAAGTTGATGATGTATTGCTTCTTAGCAAGTCGTGGAAGCCATCATCTTATTACTCCAAGGGATTTATTACAGTGTTTGATGATTCATATAATTTATGTAAGACACATATAATAAAGATTTCCATTTTATTAATTAATGAAAATATTACAAATACATGTAAATATAGCCCATCCACAAGTTGGGTATAGGGAATATCCCTAAAACTTGGGGCGTTACATATCACCGTTCCCCAAGCCACAAACTATAACTGGGGGTGCGGATCTATGCTACCATCCAAGCTCTGAAACCATGATTTCATCCATAGTCTTGAACTAGGATCTGAGGGCGTTACGTATCGTCGTCCCCCCAGTCCTCTACATGTGCACATGTCATATGTCCGTCAATTCCATACTGTCTCAAGTTACATATTGGGGTGAGTTTTTCCCTCATGCCGTGGAAAACATAAAACTCAGGTTTGAAAATATTTCTTTTCTAAATCACTATCATCTGAAAAATGGCTGTAAATAAATGAAGGCTAACGCCCTATGTGCTGGAAAAAGTAAGTCTGAATTTATAAAGAAAAATAAATCAATAAATAAAATCAACTTAAAGAAATAGGTGTCCACTCATTGTGCTGGGAAACTGGCTGGAACTATACTGCTTCGACGAAAGAGATCGCAATTCCTGCAATGGTCTAAAGGTGATAGCTTGATCAGACTAAAAGTTACGAGATGAATTCAAGGACTAGGCTATACCACTAGTTTTAAATTCATAAAGTCGTAATTCAATATATCATGTTGTACTAGAATGTAATGTGAGCATAAGAACTGATTCAAGATCTTAAGGGTGGTCTCTAATACGCTGGGGTGGAACTGGAATGGTCTAAAATCAATTTGGCTGAATTTTTGTATCCGCGTCGCGACACAAGGCCCCTGCGCATCGCGACGCGCATCACCCAGAAACTTCCCATAAATTCCATCACGCGTTGCGACACAAGGGTCTTCCTGCGTCGCGACGCAAACCTACTTCCCAGGTTCTGCATTTTCTTTCTTCATGCGATTCTTACCCAATTTCATCCCCAATGCATATGTAACCAATCAAATACACCATCTATTAATTTATATAAATTCTACACATTTTAAACTACTAATTTATCATCATTAACTACTAATTTAATCCCAAATCCATCATTCTTAATCAATCTCTAAACTTTTCAAACTCATTCATTTAACTCTATATAACTCATTTCTTTGCTTATACATCATTAATATGTAATCCCTAACATGCCATCATCTCTAATCTACCTTTATACTTCCAAAATTAAGCAAATCAAGATTTTGGTCAATTGGATTTTACCTCTTTTTATTTGATATCTTCATTCTCTAAGCCCTCTATTGTTGCTAGCTTGCTTCCCTTTTCTTCTTCCTTTCTTTCTTTTCTTCTTCTTCTTTTCTTTTTCTTTCTTCTTATTCTCCTTCTTCTTCTTCCTCTTTCCCTCACTTTCTCTCTCGGCAATACCTCTTTTTCTTTCTCATTTTTGCTTCACATTGTGTATTTATGAATAGTATGCCTTTATATATTATGGCCTATTTGGTATTTGGAAAAATGGAGAAAAAGTGGGAAAGTGTAGAAGATTTGAGATTCTTCCATTTTTGACCCCGAAATCACTATTCATCAAGATTTTGACTTGCATTTTTGATCCGATTCTGATCCGAATTTGGGAAAATATTCAACGCGAAAGTTGTAGGTCTCGATCTCAGATTTCCGACGATATGTAATTTATAAAAATTGGAGTTCATACGAAAATGTTACGCCCACAATACCATGGACTATCCAAATGGGACACTGTACAGTCTCATCCCGGGACTTCGAAGGATTAACCGATCGTCCCCAAAATCATTCCATGAGTATATTTGAGTCTCAAAATAATTTATTTTATGTGCGTTCGTCCTTTTTGAAACAATACAGTTTTAAATAGTAGTAACAACTACTGGTCATTACAAGAACTCACCTAGCGCTCAAGAGATAGGTAACAACAAGTAAGCCCGCTATGACATATTGAGTTTGTCCAAAAAACACAATCATTTTCCTTAGCAAGCATCATTCATATTTTTGTAGAAAATAAGTTCTACATCAATATGACTTAGATGCCATATCAACATTGTGCTTCAGCTACTAAGTTGTCTAACTATTTACGGATCAAATCCAAAATACTATGTAGACAACCGCAAACACAATACTAATAACAAACTTCTAATCTACGAGGTCACTATGCAACTTTATAAGTCAATACTTCATAAGTTGCAACTAATTCCACTCATACAACAGAATCATCTGTGACACTCTCACTGCATCTATTCTGACTCTTTATGACGTAGACTGTCTAACGTCATAACTAGACTCAAAACTAATCTGACCCTAATGGTTGTGAACTTTATTCTCCATTAATTAAATACTCATTCTTAAAATCTCAAAGATGATAAAAAAAACATGTTTCAAGACACATCTTATGGTCTATCAAAATAACTCGTAACAATTATTATTAAATTGATATCTCTAATCGCACTCAATATAGTATTCATTATGCCATCATCCTATGATGCATAAGATTGATTAGACATTCTAATCAATATCTCTTTCGAAAAAGAAATCATCTTTTATGAAAGATGAATACTATACATAAGACACACATTAACTGTCAAACAGTTATACTAACTGTCATACAGGTAGTGTTGTTGTGTCCTTTATTAGATCATATCTAATGCACGACTAATGGGAGCATCTCTCCAGTCTCTTATTTTTATATCATATATAAAACATTATATCGAATATAATAGAGACCACTCCCACTGTTTTCACGGAGAAAATAAGACTCAGGTAAACCTTTTACCTCATAAACATCTCATTATTACCTTAATAATGATAATGTCATTATGATGTAAACACTAGAACAAAATTTATACGCTCCCACTAACCCTTCTATCCCATATGTATTTTCTATGCTTTGAAAAAATCAGACAATCTGACAGATATCAAAATTAGAAAATACATATTTCCAGAAAGCTCATCCGAATTTACAATAGGCTCTATAAGCTAATATACTAAATTGTAATCTTAGCATAATACAAACTCTAGGGGCTTTCCAAAACGAACTCTTCAAACTAAGAAATCACAATGGATCTCTTATCTAAAGAAACCATTCAGAAATGCCACTTTGTATTCATTTAGCTAAAATGTACAATTTGATATCATCATTAACCAACATATCTTAAATTATTCAATCAGTGTGACTAGAGACAAGTTTCCTCAGAATCTACAATAGATTGCTGAGTATAACTTTTCTCACTGTCATACTATAAAGGTCAAACCTTTAATGAGCTCACTGTGCTTTTGCTGCGTAAACCATTTGCACATTTTATGAACGATTCATAATAAAAGCTCAATCAAGTTCCAAATTTGATCATAGTAAGCTATGAAAAATCTTAGATCTATGGTTTAATGCTAATTTCCGGAATCGATATCAAATATCGTTCCCACTATAAGTTATTGGATAACTTTCTTCGATAAGAAAACAACAGAACCATTAAGTATCAAATACTTTACAAATGATTATGACATCCTATTGCACTTATTTGGAAGTAATAAAAGGGTATTTTCTGTTAGGGTTGGTGCTCAGAGTGCCAATCCGGATCGTATTTATGTTCGATTCATAAATACGAACAATTCTATTTTCCATAATATTACTAATTTAATGGTAGCACCCTTGTCTTTTATACACATATTCGATCTAATTACGATTGAATATTCAATTACGATTAGATTGAAACTAAATCTGGTTTAGTGATACGTGTATATTAGATAAAGACCCTAGGATTTACAATATAGTGCGCAGTTACAACGTAGTTTGTAATTGACATTGGGAAACACATTATAAGATGTATATCCTTAAATAAAGTTCCTGATCAAGATTTACTAACACGGGTCGGTTAGTAAAATCCACTGAGACCAGTACAGTTCATATATCATGACTTGGTCCGATGATTTATCCTAGTGAACCATGAGTCTCAGGAGACTCATATAGACATGTAGGTGTTTATTTGGTAAACACTGAACAACTCACTGAAGATTTCCTAACAGATGGTACACCAATGTCAATATGAATCTTCTCGAGTTGAGCGAGCATATTGGTCATTTGACTTGAGATACCACAGTGGGATATATGAGTTATCCTCCACACTTTGATGGAAGTCACGTCACTGATCTATTAATGATCAGACCTTTGCCCGTTCGTTGTGGGTGTGGACTGATGCTCATGATATCTAGTGCATATCAAGATATGATCCGTCTGTCTTATATACAGGGCATAGGCATCCTCACGTGTTTACGATCTAGTAAATCCATGGCAGTGGTATAACATCAGAAATCAGTTCCGAGTGTTATTTACAGATCGTAAATTGAAAGTCGACTATATTATACCGAACGAATTTGACGTTCTTATCTATATCCCAAGTATAATATGGATAGCCTGTGATGGAGGGATTATTCGTATGCAATGACCTCGACTTGCATAGTTTAGCGAGATTATCCGTGGTCGTCATAATCTATGAGTGGGTGGATTATGGACACGAAATTGGATTTTGTGACGGATAAACCTAAACTTAGAGAGTCCCACAATATGAAGTGTACTCGTTGAACACTTGGGTAACGCGATATGAATAATACGGATTATTCATAATACTTCATCGGATTAAAAGAGTTAATTCGAATCGTTTAATCGGTTAAATGATAACACATGCATATGGGCAATTTTAGTCAATCGTAATTACTATGTATTTGTATTTGATACATAATACAATTAGATACACATTAATTATTCGTCAAATGAGATTTTGACACATGCCATAAATATATGTATTTGTTATTTATTGTAAAATAAAAATACATATAAAATAATAATTATAATTAATTGATTATTTTGATATTTAATTTTTAATATTTAAATGATTAATTAATAAACTTTTTCATAAATGTTATGAAATTTGTCCAATTATTATTGTTTCACATGGCATGATTTTATTAGGCTTAAATGTAAAAATTTGATTTGTTAACATTAAAGCTTATATTTATTAATTGGATTAATTTTTTCAATTGGACAAATTTGCCCTTGAAAGTCGGTTAAAATGAAGGAAATGAACCCTAAGATTTCGTTTGAGGAAATCATGAAGAAATGAAGGAAAAAATTCAAGAAAAAGCTTGGAAATCAAGAGATTAAAAGGTAATCTTCTATAACCCAAGCTTAGAAATTTGTTTCATGTTTTCTTGAATTCTTGGAATAGTTCTAGGGTTCCTTTAATTCTAAAAAATTGGGGCTTTTGGTTATGGTGGATGAATTGGAAGCTTCTGTTTATGTGTGAAGTAGTTTTGGCCCACAAGTCACATCACGCGTCATATCATTAGTCATTCAAGTGATGGATGTCTTGTCACTTTGAGTGATGTGATGTAAGTCACTTGTGATTGATGAGGGTGGTTGGAAGGCTTTATTGCCTTGTACCTTTTTTGGATTTGGAAATTCAAATTTTGGTATATCATTTGACTTGATTTTTGAAATTAAAACCAACCAACACAACTTCATCTCTTTCTTCTCTCCTAATTTTCGGCCAAGGGCCAAAATTTCTTCTCTCTTTCTCCTTCAATGCCGAGAGCAACAAGGATAAGTATAAGGGAATTCTGTTGCAATTTTCTCCAATGCTAGCACATAAAGGGAAACCAACTCTTGAGCATGGAATCCATTCATAAAGCTTGGACCTTGAAGATCATTTCCATGGAGGTTGACCGAAAGACAAAGAGCACAAAATGGGTCAAAGCCGTGAGCTTCATGGAGCCAAGAAAAGTTTTGTGTTTCATCACATCGCAAATCCGATCAATGTAAGTATGATTCCGCCATACTTCTTTATAGTATTCACATATTTTCATTGCTGAATGATCTTGGGACTATAGTAGAAACCCAACAAATAGGAGGTGATAGGCTGGACACGCAGGTCCAATTTCAAATAAATACCATATTTACAACAATTTCCAAAATTGCCCCCACCCATCTAATATCCATCTGATATACATTATTCATACAAATACATTCAAGTATTCACACATAGCATGTTGTCAATCAATCTAATCCAATTAATTAATCTTCAAGTAATGACCATCCAATATTCATACAATGATTTGATTTGCGCGAGTCCAACTCGTTTAAGAATTAATACTCAAAGTAAGTATTCTTGAATTATATCGAACTACAATTTTAAATCCAATTTAAATTATATCCAATACTAATTCATGTTAATTCCAAATTAAACAATTACACCTATTTTAGTGCCTTTTTCGATTTGGATTCCAAATCCAATCCAAATGGGTCTCAAAGGCCCAATTAACATCCAATGCCAATTCAATTAAGTCCAATGGGCTTTTAATTAATTATTTAGGCATGGACTTTGGCCATTATGGATCAAACCCAAAATGCCAAGGCTCATTTAGGAATCACCCTATGCCAAAAATCAATTTTGGCCCATTAGGCCCAATTAAATTTTTAAAGGCCCATAGTCATATATTGGACTTTATGGAAATGGTTTAGGCCCAATTGGATCCAATCTAATTGTCCAAAACCATACTTGGCCCAACCAAGCCCATTAGCCCAAATACAACCAAATTAGATTAATATATTATTCCAAATATCACATTAATCCAATTAAAGTGTAATTAACACATTAATTAATTAATCTAATATTTCCAAAATATTAATTAATCTAATTAATCATGCTTAAACATTTCAATTCATGTCCAACACAAATTGAAGCAAAATCAATTCATCCAACATGCTTACATACTCACGACAATAGCAAGAAATAACATTCAATTTTGATTTCAATCCAATTAAATCAACAATTAACATTCATTTCATGCTTTTAACACATCCAATTGTGAAATTTCAAAAAATCACCATGAGTAAACTAGGGCATAGTATTCGGCCATGATAAGGATTTTAGGGAATTTTTGATCTAATCAATTTTCACAAATACAACAATACATAACTCTAAGTCATCATCATCTAATCACAACCAAACAATCAATTTTGTATTTACATGTTCCAAGCACAAAATCCCCAAATTAAAGTATATAAACCCTAGAATTCAAATAAAGTTTAGCAAGACTCTGATACTATTGTTAGTGTCCTACACATGCCACAAGATCTCTAAACAATGATTTGTGTGTGAATAATCAAGTGAAAGTAGCGGAAATGCTCACAATAATTGGTGGGTGAAATTCAAAAATTTCTTGAATGGAAGAAGAAGCTCCAAGCTTTGTTGAGTTCTAAACTCTTGGGTGAGTTTCCCTATCACCTTCAAAGACACTCAAAGTGCTAGCTTACTCAAATTTTTGCAGCAAAAATTTGTCTCCAAGAGAGAGCAAGAATCGGCAATGGCAAAATGGAGAGGAAAGAGAGAAGTGTGAATAGTGACTTCCAAAGTTGGTTGGTTTGTGTAGTAAATGCCACATTTATAATTGCCAACTACTCACATCACATTTTGACAATTGATGTAAGTGAAGTGGGTCCCACCATTTTTAAATTCCAAATTTAAGTTGGCTTACACAACACACAACTTAGCTCGGGGCCCGGGTTCGTTTAATTGCGAATTAAACGAATTTCCCATCACTAAATAATTAAATCCAATTAATTAATAATTATGCCTAGCAAAATTATTGCGATAGTCGCTTACGAATTAATTCCAAATTAATTCGTTCGCTCGAATTAAAATCCAATTTTAATTTCATATTGAAATCCAATTTCAATTAATATATCCGATATATTATTTTAGCCCAAATAAATAAATAAAATAGAAAAATCCAATTTAACTATTAAATTTATTTTATTGATTAATTCCAAATTAATCACATTCTGTCTTATGTACGAATTAATCCTAAATTAATTCTTGCCGTAATTAATCCCAAATTAATTTTCTCTCTCATAATTAATCCTAGATTAATTCTGTTAGAGTCAAATGTCATTGGTGAATCTTTGGGAAGTGACCCAAGAGATTCCTGGATATGTTGGTAGTAAATACGGTCATCGGACTATCCGAATACTTGCGTACCCCGTACCACATTCTCACCGATTTACAAGACATGGTTGGCTTCTAGCAAAGCACCGTGCCTACCCAATTCTCCAAAAATATCCACCGAGGAATAATATATGTATCAGGCGTAGTTATACAATATATTTATGTAATACGATTCAATATCGGATGTCACATGCTAGGCCTAGGGCTGGCGTTGTGTCTGCCCCGTACGAAGCATATATCGGATCCCGCGTAACTAGTCTCTATAATCGGATAGTCTTAACCTAGTCATACTATCCCGATAGCTACAGCATTTAAGAGTGCTAGTACCGTATCCTGTGTGACCATCATCTCCATATGACTGAAGTGATACTCTCATCTTAACATCACATCCAATACACTACGATTCTCAGTAAACCCAATAGAGGCGTACACAGAACCTGTTAAAGCTTTAGACGACCAATACCAAAGCAAACTAATTGTCGTAAGTACTAGCGACGTAAGTCTCACGTTAAAGATCACATACACCTACCCTGATTCGGATTCTCATAGACACATAGTCATACTACCAATGAGATTCCGATGGGGTCTATCCAGAGCGAAGCTGTTCCCGGTTAAACGACTAACAGAACCTCTTATCACACTTGCATAAGTATCCAATACTTAAATATATGAGAACTATGCCGTTAAGCTTCCATAATGCGCACAAGTGTATACTAGTTTATTCTGCATTATCGATGTTCATTCTCGATAATACTACGACTAGGGATATTTAATGATTAAATCGTTCGTGGATTAATACTGTCTCATATCTTATTATCTGATTTAACTGTATGGACTTTTATCATTTACAATCCAAGTAATCCAATTACATAGTTAATTTGTACAAAAACACAATGTCTTTTACAAATAGTGATGTTATGGGTCATAATTGTCCAACAAAGATGATATCAGTGCATGGTCTAGGGAGTTAGTGACTACAGTGGGCAGAGTGCTGGGTTATTGTATACATAGTATGCCCGAGGTACTAGTATGCGAGGCACTACCTTTCCAGTATCTGATCCTTGAGTACATCTTCAAGTAATATAGCAAGGTTAGTAAGAATTTCCGAAGCTAGTTGAATTTTTCCTTCTAATGAAAGCAACCACAATCTATATTCTAGCTAAGAATCCTTCCGTAGTTATCTCGGTTTACTAGTAGAAGTTCAAGACAAGTTACAAAACTAGATAGTAAAGTTCTAAGAATATCTACCCAAGAGAGTAAGAAAGAAATAGAAAGTTAAGAAAAGTATGATGTATAGATGCTCAAAGCAACCAGAAGTAATTAAAGGTAAAGATACAGAAACAAATAGATAAGGAAGTAACATAACCTATAGTAGTAAAAAGAATAGAATAAGCCTGAGCAAGAGAAAAAAGTCAAGTAGACCTAAGTAATGTTCCTTCCCTTCTCGTAAGATTATTTCCTTCCTAGTAAAACATCTTCCCTTATTAGAAAATTCCTTCTAGTAGACCTAATAGCCTTTAGTACCTCATATAGATGGCAAATTCCCCGAGTAACGAAGAATAGTCAGAAATATAAAAGAAGCAAGAAATCAGGATTAGACGTGGGAGTTTCAATAGACAAGAGTTGCCAAAAAGGATGAAGAGATTCTAGATCCTTAAACCCAGGCCCACAAGTAAGTAAATGAAGGTCGTAAGCAAAGATGATTAGTTACCTTACCCCAAGAAACTTGACATAGATACGGCCCTAAGCTACCCAGATTCTCACCCTTCAGTAATACCAGTTGAAGAAATTATCCTGAAAGAGTTTATCTCATACATATCTTACATGAGTAATAGACTCTACCAAGACATAGAGTATCAGAATGAGGACAACAATATCTATTGAGATGAAAAAGCTTTTCCCGACCTTTATCATCATGGAAAAAGATAACTGTAAGGAAGCCCAACGAAAGTTTATCCAGAAAAGGTCCAAGGAAATTTCTGAAGTTAGAAAGAAGAGAATCTAACATAGTTCAAAAATCTACACAAGCCAGCTTGAGGCTTACAGTACTAGTAGAATTCCACAGAATAGACCAAACGTAGTAGAATCCATATATCAGACCAATGCTAGTAGAAATTCGTGAAAGATTAAAAGGAGAAACCCATAGGATTGGAGATACTCAGGAGTTAACAAAAGTACCACTACGAACAGAAAAGTTAAATGGCATAGCTGTAGCCTATAGTAAGAGCAGAGAGTATAAGTTTAGGAAGAAGTCCAGAAGAATGAACCAGCACTAGCCTCAGAAGCATAGTTTAGAGCCAAGAGATAGGGTATGAAGATATTAAAGGGAGACACAAAAGTACCAAAGAAGTTTAGTACGTATAGTAACATAGATAATATAGCTTGAAGGTAGAAATGATAATAGAGACCTCAGACTAGGTGATAAAAGTTGTGGAACCCTAAGACATGGAATAATCGATGCAGCTTCTAATGGAATGAATAGTAATTCTTCCTCCCAGCAGCCCGACTATAGTAAGCATTCAATCATCTAGCTAGACATGGAAAGCATGTAGTCACCCCCGACATAGAGCTCAGTAAGACGTTGAACAAGTAAAGTAGAGTATCTGACAGAATGGACAAATCACGAGACAACTAAATAAGCCAAACCAAGGAGTTCAACGGAACCTGGATAAAAATCATGAGATCGTAATATTTTATACGAGATAGAGTGAATTGAATTCACGATATGTCTAGCTAGATTTAAATAAACCACCCTACCATAGGACGGTCAACCTTCAAGAAAGTAAAGGCTCAAAGAAGTAAGGATCCAGAGTAAGAAATGCAGAGAACGACCCCAAGAGTTAGAGATACGATTTATAAAGAACCCATATTATACTAGGATAGAAGAACTAGTACGAGATTAATATTTGAACCAAATGTATTAAAAAAGAGATGCTTTAATCAATCCAAGTTGATGTAGAGCTTCCGAGGGAGTAATGACTTAAGAGGGTTAAGAAACTGAGATTAGTAGGTAGTATAACAGAGGTAGTAAGACCAATAATAGGAACGAATCTGGAGTAAAATTGAAGAAGGAAATTCAGAAAGTACCTAGCAGAAGTACCTTAGTATGAGAGCCAACACCATATATGTTTACACGGGAGTCATAGGCTTATAGATGAGCAGCACGTGCAACTACAGTACAGGTAGCTAGTGAAATCACCACGATCGGAAAGGCTTTAGGACCAAACCTAACCCTCCCAACCCTCGTTAGATAACAACATCAAAGAAAGACCTCGATGTTCGCCTCAAGATACTCCTAGAAGCAAGTAAATGTGTAGTATAAGAGCATAATAGAAAAAGAAAATAACCATAAGTAAAAGATTTAGAAAGAAGTTGTCTAGATGAAACAATGACGAGAGAAATTATTAGTCAAGTAATGGCGGAATACAAAAGAACCAGCGTTAGACACGATAAAATACATGTGGAAGAAAATATCCTTCGGATAAGGAAACAGAGACATAAATCAAAAAAGTTCCAGGTATAGAGTGGAGTAGGGGAGAATACGAAAGGAACATTAGGTATAAGGTTTAAGGTGAAACTTTTGAGGTAAAACGACAATGGAAAAAAATAATAGATAAACAATGACAGAAGATCATAAGTGTTAAGATAGACTCTCAATAGTTAAGATCAATAGAACTACGAAATAATTAGGAATGCCTACATTGATAATGAGATAAGACTGGAATTCCATTAGATGGGAAACGGAAGGAAGATAACGAGTATAATAGTATGTTCCCTTTGCAATACACAACAACGAATAATACTTAGGATGACTTAGAACAAATTTATTGGAGTAAAACGTAAGACGGCCAAAACAAACCAAGTATATGTATATTGTTGAGACAAGGACAACACCTAACAAAATAAGACTATGAGAATAACTGAAAATAGGATATTCTTGAGTGCAATCAAGCAAAGAGAACAAGCCAATGTAAATGATAGTTAACCATATTTATAATATCAACGAATTTAAAGATACAAAAGAGTGTGAACACTAACCAGAACCGAGTCACCAACATCGACGTTAATAGTAAACTAGAAGTATATGAAGGAATTGACCATGAGCTATGAGATCCTAAGCCCAAAAAATAATCAGAGATAAGATAATTTGAAGAACAGAGCTGTTAAGGAATTGAGGTTTAGTAAAGATAGAAAAAAGAGTCGAATAGAGAAATTAGGAGGAAGAATGCTATGATCAAATCGAGCATGTGAAATCGAGGAAGTATCAAGTACGATCAGTTGCAATAGCGTCAAAGATTACCTTGCATATAATCATCCCAGAGTTAAGACAGAACGTGAAGGAAACTAATTATAAGAGACATAAGTATCCTTAAAGACGTGGGAGCATTATATACGAAGAATTCAGATGCATATTCTGTAAGGTTACATGACATTAGTACGATTTGGGTATGAATATGCTTTTTAGTGATCAGATGAGAGATTAATGATTCAACTTGAGTAGTTATAGGAATTACCATATTAGCACGAATGCATCAAATTCATTTAGGACCTTACAAATTAAGTATGCAATAATGAGATGAATGATGTTCTAGGGAATCTAAAGAGGTATTAAACACTTAAAGAAAAAGAGGAGATAAAGTGAAATACAGTCATAGTGTATCAGACAGAAAAATAATTCACGAGGGCACCAGTTGAGAATAACTTAAGTTCTGACCATAAGAGATGAAATACTCATAATACATCTTTTAGGATGTCATGAAAGTATAGAATGAGAGTGACAAGAAACTTGCTAGGATGCGAAACCAAGCAAACCCCAAGAATTTTTCTTTAAGCCCCAAGAACCTTAATCAATGATTTTGTAAGAACAAACCCCATACAAGATCAGCCCTAAACCACCATGAAACATTGCCCATGATAACTCGAAACATGAAATCAATGTGTTTTGCTAGCAATGGAGACGGCATTAAGCATGCTAAACTTAGATAAGTCGATTTTAAACTTGAAAAGGGGAATCCCTCCCTCACAAGAATTCGGCCATAGCCAAAAGCATAAAAGGTTCAATGTTTTCTCTCAAATTCGTGAATATCCTTAACCAAGAAGAAAATCAAGTTTAAATAGGTTACAAAGAGAAACCCTAATTGTGTGAATGGACAAAAATGTCCATAACGGGTGAAAATACAAAAAACCACTATCATAACATAAAATGCGTAGGTTTGTGAAACTTCATTCAGAACTGATTTGTTCCAAGTGAAGTAGCTTAGGGCCCTCGCCATTGAAGCCCACATGCGTCTCTACTATGCCTCTGATTTGTTTATTGTAGTCGGCCATAAAACTCTGAACTAATCCCGCCATTACTTCTCTGATTCTTTTAGTCTTTTGCCTCGTGATTGACCCTTCTGGTACTTGCACTTGGCCATGTCCTTTGATGCTTTAATGTGTGGCCTGAATCATGTCATTCCCTCCCTCTTGAAAAGGATTCGACCTCAAATTTATACCTACATAAAAAAGAGTTAAGTCAGAAACATTAAATGTAGTAGACACATTATAATTACCTTGTAAATCCAGCTTGTATGCATTGTCATTTATCCGTTCCAAGACTTGAAATGGACCATCCCCTCTTGGTTTTAGCTTAGATTTACGCTGTTCAGGAAATCTCTCATTGCGCATGTGTACCTAAACTCAATCGCCAGGCTGAAATACCACACGTTTTCTTCCCTTATTGGCATGAAAAACATATTTCTCATTCTTTCATTTTATGTGCTCTCTTGCTTTCTCATATATGTGTTTCACCAAATCGGCCTTCCTTTTTCCATATAACCATGCATGCTCATCAACAGGTAATGGTAACAAATCTAATGGAGTTAATGGCTGAAAACCATAAACAATTTCAAATGATGAATAAAATATAGAGGAATGAATACTACGGTTATATGCAAATTCAACAAAAGGAAAACAGTCCTCCCAAGTTTTTAAGTTCTTACTGATAATAGTATGCAATAACTGAGTCAAAGTCCTATTAACCACCTCAGTCTGGCCATCAGTTTAGGGGTGGAAAAGAGTAGAATATAAAAGTTTATCTACCCCATAAAACTTTCCAAAAGTGACAAAGGAGTTTAACATCACGATCTGAAACTATACTCCATGGAATCCCATGGAGTCGTACTACTTCTCTAAAGAATAATTCAACAATGTTAGTGGCATCATCAGTCTTATGACATGCTATAAAGTGTGACATCTTACTGAACCTATCAACCACTATAAAAATGGAATCTCTACCCTTCCTAATCTTAGGTAAACCCAATATAAAGTCTATTGATATATCTACCCATGGCTCACTAGGGGTGTGTAAAACCCATGAGGCATAACCTTAGATTAAGCCTTTTTACAAGTTAAGCATTTATCACACAAACATTCAATATTTCTCCGTATTTTTGGCCAATAGAAATGTTCACTCAATACCCCTAAGGTCTTGGCAATGCCAAAGTGCCCCATTAAACCTCCCTCATGCGTTTCCCTAACTAACAACTCACGCATAGTACAAATAGGAATGCATAATCTATTCTCCCTAAACAAAAACCCATCATGTTGGTAGAATTTACTAAATGTAGACTTTTCACAAGCATCATAGATAATACTAAAGTCAGTATCATTTGTATAAAGTTCTTTAATAAATTCAAACTCGAGCATTCTTGCACTCAATGAAGTAAGTAAAACATACCTTTCTGATAGTGCATCGGCAATAATGTTTTCCTTACATTGTTTGTAGCAGATTACATATGGAAATGTCTCAACAAACTGTAACCAACATGAGTGCCTTTTGTTAAGCTTACCTTGACCCTTCAAATGCTTCAATGAATCGTGATCTGTATGGATCACAAACTCTCAAGGCCATATATAATGCTGCCAAGTCTCAAGGGCTCTCACTAGCGCATACAACTCATTGTCGTATGGTGGGTATCTCAAAAAGGCTCCATTAAGCATCTCACTAAAGTAGGCAATTGGTCACTTTTCTTGTATAAGAACTGCTCCAATGCCTAATCTGGATGTGTCACACTCAATCTCAAATGTCTTCTCAAAGTTGGGTAGTGCCAAGTCTGGTGCACTACACAACTTCATTTTCAGATCCTAGAATGCACACTTCTGCTCTTCACCCCATTTGAAACCAACAGTCTTCTTCACTACTTCAGTCAGTGGTGCTGCAATACTACTGAAGTCTTTAACAAATCTACGGTAGAAGCTTGTTAATCCATGGAAGCTTTGACTTTTGTCACTATTGTTGGTGTAGGCCAATCATGAATTGCCTTCACCTTTTCCAAATCTACCTCGATTCCATCTGCACTCACAACAAATCCAAGGAAAACAATTCTATCCATACAAAAAGTGCACTTATCAAAGTTAGCATACAATTTTTCTTGCCTTAACACATCAAGAACATGCTTCAATTATTGGGATGTATGCCCTAGAGCTGCATATAATGTAGACGACTTTATATGTTTTGAAATAAAATGATGCATTATTCATTTATCAAAATGTTTGTTTAATTTTCGCATATTATAAATTATCTTGATTACCCTAGATTACTTATGTGCCTTCAGACTTAGTGTATGAGTGTCATACATAAGAGGATTTAAGTATGAAGTTAGTAATCTTAAATAGTCCATAGAGAGCAAACAAAACGGGTACTTTGTTTGTTGTTTATCTATAGCTGCGGTCCATTCTATATTTGTTTGGTGACCTTGATCCGAGATCATCTATGTAGAGACATGAGAATGAAGGCACCTTGTATGATATGATCATATAGGACTAGACCCATATGTAAATGACTTTTTTATAATATCAGTTAAATAAAGAAAATCATTTTGATCTACTAGATGTTCATATATGGATTGATCTTAATCCTGAGTGTACTACGAACTCCTCCATGGTTGGCTATATCCTTTGATTTACAAAGGTGAGGTTGGTTGTAGCAGTCCTGACCAATAGCTACGTACTTTGGGGGCATAGTCTGTTGGAAAATTATGACCCATAGCATTACTATTTGTAAAAGACATTGTGGTTTTTGTACAAATTAACTATGTGACAAAGGAAATTGCTATTTTATCATTTTGTAATTGGATTACTTAAATATATATAAATGATAAAAGTCCTTATGATTAGTTCTAGATTAATAAGATATGAGACAATATTAACCTACAAATGGTTTCACCATTAAATATCCATAGTCGTAGTATTATCGAGACTGGACATCAATAATGCGGAATAGACTAGTATTACACTTGTACGCGTTATGGAAGCTTAACGACATAGTTCTCATATATTTAAGTATAAGATACTTATGCAAGTGTGATAGGAGGTTATGTTAGCCGTTGGACCGGGAACAGTTTCGCACTGGATAGACCCCTCAGAATCCCATTGGTAGTATGACTATGTGTCTATGGGAATCCGCATCAAGGTAGGTGTATGTGGTCTTAACCTGAGACTTGCATCGCTAATACTTGCGACAATCAGTACGCTTTGGTTTTGGTCGTCCGGGGGTTTAATAGGTTCTATGTACGCCTCTTCTGGGTTTACTGAGAATTGTAGTATATTGGGTGTGATGTCAAGATGGAAGTATCTTTTCAGTCATATGGAGAAGATGATCACGTATGGATACAGAACTAGTACTCTAATATGCTGCAACTATCGGGATAGTATGACTAGGTCATGATTATCCGATTAAAGAGACTAGTTGCTAGTGATCCGATATATGCTTCGTACGGGGCAGACACAATTCTAGCCCCAGGCCTAGCATATGACATCTGATACTGGATTGTAATACGCAATACATAGTATACTATGCCTGATATAGATTATATATTATTCGTTGAATATTTCTGGAGAATTGGGTAGGCACGGTGCTTTACTAGAAGCCAACCATGTCTTGTTAATCGGTGAGAATGTGGTACTTGGTACGCAAGTGTCGGATAGTCTGACAACCGGATTTACTGCCAACATATCCAGAGATCTCTTGGGTCGCTTCCCAAAGATTCACCGATGATATTTGGCTTGAACAGAATTAATCTAGGATTAATTATGAGAGAGAGAAAATTAATCTGGGATTAATTGCGGTAAGAATTTATCTGGGATAAAATTCGAATAGAAAAGAGAACGCGATTAATTTGGAATTAATCGATTAAATAATATATTGGATATATTAATTGAAATTGGATTTCAAAGCGGAATCAAAATTGGATTTTAATTCGGGCGAATGAATTAATTTGGAATTAATTCGCAAGTGACTTTCGTAATATTTTTGCTATGCATTATTATTTAATTAAATTGGATTTAATTACGTCACGATGGAAAATTCGTTTAGTCGGATTAAACGAACCCGAACCCGAGCCCGAAGTGTGTTGGGCAAGCCAACTTGAATTTTGAATTTAAGTGGTGGGGCCCACTAACTTACATCAATTGTCAACAAGTTGATGGTGGTAGTTGAGATCATGTAATGTATCTTACACAACACATTTTGCCTTTTGCTTTTTTGGAAAGCATATACACTTTTTGCAAGTTGACTTTGGTATTAGATTTTGGAAAACAAAATATCAGACAACTTCATCTCTCTCACTCTCCCTTATTGCCGTGAGCTAGGGTTCTTCTTCTCCATTGATTTTGTTTCAAAATCAAGTAAGCTAGCACTTAAAGAGTCTTGTGAGGTGATAGGGAAACTCACTCTTGGGTTGGATTCATTCAACAAAGCTTGGAGCTCCAACAAACATACAAAATTTTTGAAATCTAACTTCCGATCATTGTAAGTTTTTTCTACAAACTTTAATTATATTCACACAAAAATCATCTTAGTGATCTTGTGGCATGTCTAGGACACTAACAATGGTATCAGAGCATTTTCTAAGCATGATTTGAGTTTAGGGTTTATATACTTTAATTTGGGTATTTTTGCTTGGAGCATGATTTTTCCAAATTGATAGTTTGGTTATTCTTAGATTATGATAACTTAGGGTTATGCATGATTGGATTTGAAAAAATTAATTGGATATATTTTTCCCCAAAAAATCTAGCTTAGCTGAATCTACCGTAGCGCATGCTCATGGTGATTTTTTGAAAATTAGACAATTGGATGTGTTGTTGGCATGAAATGTATGTTAGATGTTGATTTAATTGGATTGAAATCAAATTGCATGATAATTTCTTGTCAATGCCGTGAGCCTAAGCATGTTGGAATGAATTGTTTTGCTTTAATTTCTGTTGGACATGAATTGAAATGTAAAGTATGATTAGTTAGATTAATTAGTATTTTGGAAATATTAGATTAATTGATTAATTGTACTAATTACAATTTAATAAAAATTTATGTGATATTTAGAATATTATGTTAATATGTATTTGTCTTTAAATTTAGAATTTATTAAATTGGACTAATTTGTTGTATTGGGCTTAATGGGCTTGGTTGGGCCAAGTTTGATTTTGGACAATTGGGTTGGATCCAATTGGGCCCAAAACCATTTCCATAAATTCCAAATATAACTTTTGGGCCTTTAATAATTTAATTGGGCCTAATGGGCCTAAATTGATTTTTGGCAAAAAGGTGATTCCTTATTGGGCCTTGGTATATTGGATTGGAACCATATTGGCCAAAGCACATGCCTTAAGAATTAATTTAAAGCCCATTGGACTTTAATTAAATTAGTATTGGATACTAACTGGGCCTTTGAGACCCATTTAGATTATATTTAGAATCTAAGTCTAAAAGGCACTAAAATAAGTGTAATTATTTAATTTGGAATTAAATTCGAATTAGTATTGGATACAAATTAAATTTGATTTAAAATTGTAGTTCGATATAATTCAAGAATACGTACTTTGAGTATTTATTCTTAAATGAGTTGGACTCGCGCAAATCAAATCGTCGTTTGAACATTGGATGGTCATTAATTCAAAGATTAATTAATTGGATTAGATTGATTGAATAACTTACTTTGTGTGAATAAATGAATGTATTTGTATGAATAATGTATATCAGATGGATATTAGAAGGGTGGGGGCAATTTTGAAAATTATTGTAATAAATTTGGAATTTATTAAATTGGACCTGCGTGTCCAGCCTATTATCTATTTACTCTTTGTATTTCTCTTCTCACCAATTCCATCAATGTAAATGAGGTTTCTTTAATGTATTATGTAATTGGGTAGAAGTATGAATAGTGCTAGCGGGAGAGAGGAAAATGAGAGATTTGTTCTAGGAAAAATTTGTTATATATCCATCCGCATATCATTATTAATTTATTCGTGCCTTATTATGCTTTTAGAATGCATGCTTAAGGGTGTATAATGAGACCTAATCAAAGATAATAAATTGGATGCCAATTTACGCGAAAAACCCTCACTTTAAAATTAAGCGCCTTATAGGTCATCATCCCTGGATAATTGGATATATTGGCATATATATTATATATATGTTTCGGACTTGGAGGTCCACCTACCGGATCTATGAATTGGATGAGATCCAATTGATCTTTGAGATCTACCTAGTTAAGTTTCATACAACTTGTTGGCCAAAGTCAAGGTTGTGTGTTATTTAACGGGGATCCTAGCCCACTAGGAAACTAGGTTTCCCGAGTACTCCACAGAGGGTTAAAGGCTTGCCGAAAAATAGTGGGAGGCAAGTATTAAAATTGCAATTTAGTTTAGATACTTGCCAAAACGCGCTCATTTATTTTTTTCGTTATTAATTTTATATATATTAGTTGGACTATTATTCAATTGTTGTTTTAATTAAACAGTTAGACTGTATTCAAACTACTTCATTTGTAGTTGGTTATATAATTAGATTATAGTAATCAATACATTTGAATGTAACCGATCAATTGTAGTTGATTATAAGTTAGACTATAGTAATCATTACATTTAATTGTATCAGAAATTGTTGATTGGATAGTTGGACTATAGCAATCAAGATGACTGAAAGATTAGTGTCAAAGGACATAATCCTGGGGAAAATGTCTTTAACGGCTTTAATTTTCAGATAGGGAATAGAACTTCAGGATAGTCCTGTGAGCTGAGAAGTTATTCTATTTGATAGAGAAACCTCTCGAGCATGAGCCTGGAGTTGAGAAAATAGTAGTGCATGAGCTTGGGAAGACTCATTATGATGATAACTTTAGTGCTCAATCCGTTATGCACAGCCATAGCTTCTTAAAAGGACATATCCCAAGTTATCTGCCTAAACTGTGGCAAACGGGGTCACTAGAAGTGTGACGGCCGTATGGACAAGGCATACATGAAGGAAGTGAAGGCGAGACAAGGTTCCAGCTTCACGAATGTTTGTTATAAACATGTTCACTACTGGTTTTAAAATTGGATTTTTGATACTAGAAGTGGTACATGAATATATATGTACTGATGTGCGGGATCTGCTGATAAGCAGGAAACTGGCTTCAGATGAGATCGACCTATGAGTCAGAAACATGATGAGAGTCGCTATTTTGGCCGTAGAAACCTAAGTTTTGGAACTGCCCTTGGGGCATGTAATTAAATTAGGAAACTGTTATAATGTTCCTAGTTTGACTAGAAACATTATCTCTATATCTAGTATAACCAGTTGCGGGTATACCTTTGTATTCCAGAACACAAGGTGATTTGTTTATAAAGTTGTTAATGAGATGAACACATTAGATGTGAATAACAATATTTATATTTAGAATATAAATTAATCTCATACATATATCATGACAAACAAGTAGCTCAAACTGAATTAATCAGATGAGACTTATTTGTGGCATTGTCGTCTATGACGCATTAACAAGACTCGTATATCCACAATTTCGAAGAGTGGATACTAGGACGGATTTGATTCTAATTCAAATGATGTCTACAAATCTAGTTTAATTTGGCAAAGTGCCTAAAACACCTTTTACTTGGTAAAAATGCAAGTGCCACCAATCTGTTAGCCCTCGTTCATGGTGACGTAAGTGGGCCCATGTCTAGTTAGGCCATGATGGACAATACTTAAACAGATGAGTCGATCTGAGCTACCAATTTCCTTCTGAGGATACGCATTAAACAGTGCAAAACTTATTTTGAATGAGGTTCCATAAAAATCTCTTAGACAGACTTCATATTAGATATAAACAGGAAAGAAACTGGGTTTCTCATTCCTGATGATTTGGGAATGCTGGGCATACGTTTGGATGATACCAAACTAGAACCCAAATCGGATAAGTGCCTATTTGTAGGTTATCCTAGGGAAACCAAAGTATAGTACTTATACAACTCACAAGAGAACAATGTAATTGTTGCACTCCATGCGGTTTTCCTAAGAGGAATTCCTTTATGCAGTGGTAAGTGGGATAAAAGTAAAACTCGATGAAAATCGATGTAATACTGTTCCAGGCACCGACTCCTTTACGGAACATAAACAGTTCATCAGGGATGAAACTGTACCACAATCTTCGAATACACAAGAACATCGTAGGTCGGAGAGAGTGAGAAAACAACCTGGGAGTTATTGGTTTCTGATCTCACCTCATGTAGATATCAATCTTATTGAGGAAGACAAACTGGCTACGTATGAGGAAGTGATACAAGGTATCGACTCCTTTTTATGGCAAAGTACCATGAAGTCCGAAATAGATTCCATGTATATCAACCAAGTTTGGATATTGGTTGATGTACCAGAAGGCATTGTGCCTATTGGTACTATATAAGTCTTCTAGGAAGACATACATGGATGACAACATACAAATGTACATAGAAAGGCTTGTACAGAAAGGGTATCGTCAAAGACATAGTGTCGACTACGACGAAACTTTTTCACTTATTGCCATGATTAAATCCATTTGGATAATGCTTGCTATAACTGTATATTTCATTTATGAAATATGATAGATGGATGCCAAAACCGCTTTCCTTAACGGAAACCTTTTGGAGGATGTTTGTATGCAACATCCTGACGGTTTTGTCGTGCCAAAACATGCAATCAAGGTTTGCAAGTTAAATCGATCCATTTATGGATTGAAACAAGCATTGCGTTCTTGGAACCAACGTTTTGATGTAATCATAATGGTATATGATTTAATTTAGAACAAAAATAATTCATGTGTATATAAGAGGGTTAGTGGGAGTGCACTGTCCTATACATTGATGATGTATTGCTTCTTAGCAATAACATTCCCATACTAAAATCGTGAAAGCTTGGCTTTCATTAAAATTCTCCATGGAATACTTGGGAGAAGCAGGCTTTATTCTAGGAATAAAGATCTACTGGGATAGATCTAGAAACCTGCTGACACTCTCTCAGTATTCATACATTTTGATATGTACGTGACCTGATGTCTCATATGCTTTGAGCATATGTAGACGCTATAAGGCCAATCCCTGTGATTGTTATTGGATTGATGTAAGGAACATCTTTGAGTATCTTGGACGAACCAAGGATGATTTCTGAGTATATGGAGAAAATAGAACTTGCGGTGACTGGGTTCACCGCTGCAAGTTTCCAAACCAATAAAAACGACTGTAATTCGCAATAAGGGAACGTATATAGTTTTAATAACGGAACAGTGAGTTGGGAATCTTCCAAGCAAGTTACTGTTGTCGAATAAACAACAAGAGCGGAACATTGCTGCAGCTGAGGCAGCAATATAAGCATTTTGGATCCAAATAATTCCTAATTAGATTAGGAGTAGTTCTGTTAGCTACTGGGCTGGGCTACAACACAGGCTAAAGAACCACGGTCTCATCATTGATCCAAGTATGTACTTCAACTAATTAATCTGATTCGTTCGATCATACATCGTGGCGATGTGATGATGGAATAAATCTCATCAGATGATAACCTTGTAAATCCGCTGACGAAAGTTGTTTCTCAGCAGAAGTTTGAGCGACCCATACATAGTTCAAGTGTTAGACACTTGAGTGATTGGCTATAGGCCAAGTGGGAGATTGTTGGACAATTATGACCCATAGCATCACTATTTGTACAGAACATGGTGTTGTTGTACAAATTAACTATGTGACAAAGGAAATTGCTCTTTTATCATTTGTAATTGGATTACCTGGATATATAAATGATAAAAGTCCTTATGATTAGTTCCGGATTAATAAGATATGAGACAATATTAATCCACAAAGGTTTAATCATTAAATATCTCTAGTCGTAGTATTATCGAGACTGGACATCAATAATACGGAATAGACTAGTATTACACTTGTGCGTGTTATGGAAGCGTAACGACATAGTTCTCATATATTTGGGTATTGGATACTCATGCAAGTGTAATAGGAGGTTCTGTTTACCGATGGTACGGAAACAGCTTCGCTCTGGATAGACCCCTCGGAATCCCATTGGTAGTATGACTATGTGTCTATGGGAATCCGAATCAGGGTAGGTGTATTTGGTCTTAACCTGAGACTTGCATCGCTAATACTTGCGACAATCAATATACTTTGGTTTTGGTCGTCCGGGGCTTTAACAAGTTCTGTGTACGCCTCTTCTGGGTATATTGAGAATCGTAGTGTATTGGGTGTGATGTCAAGATGGAAGTATCACTTCAGTCATATGGAGATGATGATCACGCATGGATACAAAACTGGTACTCTAAGTGCTATAGCCATCGGGGAAGTATGACTAGGTCATGACTTTCCGATCATAAAGAGACTAGTTGCTTGTGATCTGATATATGCTTCGTACGGGGCAGGCACAACTCCAGCCCCAGGCCTTGCATGTGACATACGATACTGGATCGTAATACGCAATACTACGTATACTACGCCTGACAAAGATCTTGTATTCTGTAGCAGAATATTTCTGTAGAATTGGGTAGGCACGGTGCTTTGCTAGAAGCCAACCATGTCTTGTAAATCGGTAAGTGCGTGGTACCGGGTACACACGTGTTCGGATAGTCCGATGACCGTATTTATTGCCAACATATCCAGGGATCTCTTGGGTCGCATCCCAAAGATTCACCGATGATGTTTGACTCGAACAATATTAATCTGGGATTAATTATGAGAGAGAATATTAATATGGGATTAATTAAGAGAGAATATTAATCAGGATTAATTAAGAGAGAAAATTAATCTGGGATTAATTACGGCAAGAACTAATCTGGGATTAATTATCAGAGAAAGAATTAATCTGAGATTAATTGTGTCGAGAATTTATCTGGGATTAAATTCGTCGAGAGGAGAGAGAACGTGATTAATTATGAATTAATCGGTAAAATAAATTTAATAGTTAAATTAGATTTTACCATTTAATTTATTTAATTGGGCTAAATAATATATTAGATATATTAATTGAAATTGAATTTCAACAAGAAATTAAATTGGATTTTAATTTTAGCGAACGAATTAATTTGGAATTAATTCGCGAGCGATTTTCGTAATAATTTTACTAGATATTATTATTTAATTAAATTAGATTTAATTGTGCTGCGACAAAAATTTGTTTAATCGGATTAAATGAACCCGAGCCCAAAATGTGTTGTGTAAGTAATTTGAGTTTTGAATTCAAAGTGGTGGGACCCACTAACTTACATCAACTAGTCATTTGTTGATGGAAGTTGTTGGGTAATAAATTGGATTTTACTTACCCATTTCAGCCACCAACAAAATAAATATAAAAGATTGAATTTTGGAAATTCATTACTCTCTCTACCTTTGGCCGAAAGGCCATCAGCTTCTTTTCTTTCTCTGGCCGAATGGCCTCATTTAAAAAAGAGGGCCGATTGCCTCTGACAATTTAAATATGATGGCAACCTTTTAATTTTTCTTCGAGAATTTTAAAAAGGGTTTGCTCTCTGACTTTCTTTTGCCTCTGCCATTTAAATAAAAGGGTTTAAAATTGCCAAGTGGTTTTGTTGGCCGAATAGAAGCATTGTGCTTCTAGATGTTTGTTGTTGGCCGAAAAGAAGCATTGTGCTTCTGGATGTCTGCTTTTGGCCGAATGTGAAACAAACAACAAAGGCCACTGAATTTTTCCATTTCTTGGCCGATTGGTTTCCCTCTCTCTCGGATAAATTTATTTCTCCTGGGGAGATGAAATTTGTTCCATTTGTTCTAGCTAGCACTTATGAGAGTCAAATGAAGGTGATAGAGATACTCACCCATAAGCTTGGAAGCTTCAACATCCATGGAAGTTTTGAACTCAACCGATCAATGTAAGTCCTCCGCAACTTATTTTTGATATTTATTCACACACGAATCACACTTAGAGATCATGTGGCATGTCTAGGACACTTACACCTGGAACACCACAACAAAATGGTGTTGCAGAGAGGAGAAATCAGACCCTACTAGACATGATGAGATATATGTTTAGTTATAGCTCACTACCTAGTTCATTCTGGGGATATGCACTACAAACTGTAATGCATATCCTTAATGTAGTTCCATCTAAGTCTGTTCCTAAGACTCTCTTAGAGTTTTTGGTCGTAAAACTAGTTTGCTACATTTCCGCATATGGGGGTGTCCAGCACATGTGCTGAAGAATAAGACTACAAAGTTGGAGCCACGTTCTCAGGTGTGCCAATTTGTAGGCTATCCTAAGGAACCTAGGGGTGGATTCTTCTATAGTCCTGAAGGTAACAAAATGTTTGTATCGACAAATGCTATGTTTCTATAGGAGAACTATATGAGGGAGTTCACGCCTCGAAGTAAAATATTACTCGAAGAGTTACTTACTGGTTCGACCAGCACACCATCGTCAATGACAGTTGACAAATACATATCACCTTCGACATCTAAGCGTCAAATGCAAGTTCGTCAAAATGATCTACCACCTAGATGCAGTGGGAGGGTTGTACGACAACATGATCACTATCTAGGAGTAGGAGAGGCACAAGGTGCCCAACGATGATATGGATGATCCATTGACCTATCGAAGTGTAATGGATGATTCTAACAAAGAGGAATGTCTCAAAGCCATGAACCTAGAGATGGAGTCCATGTACTCCAACTCAGTCTGGGAACTTATAGACCAACATGATGGGGTGAAAGCCATAGGTTGCAAGTGGACCTATAAGAGGAAGAAGAGAGTAGATGGGAAGGTACATAACTTCAAGGCTAGGCTAGTGGCCAAGGGTTATACCCAGAAAGAGGGAGTTGATTATGAGGAAACTTTCTCGCCAGTAGACATGCTCAAATCCATCTGCACTCTTCTATCCATTACCGCTTATTATGACTATAAAATTTGGCAAATGGACATCAAGAGTGCATTCTTGAATGGGAATCTTGATTAGAGTATCTATATGGTACAACCAGAAGGGTTCATAGCCCAAGGTCAAGAGCAAAAAGTTTACAAGCTACAAAGGTCCATTTATGAACTTAAGCAGGCATCTCGATCTTGGAATATAAGATTTGATACCACGATCAAGTCTTATGATTTTGAGTAGAATGTCGATGTGCCATGTGTAAACAAGCGCGTCATTGATGGGAATATGTTTTTTCTTGTTTTATACGTCGATGATAAATTACTCATTGGGAATAATGTAAATATATTATCAGAAGTGAAAACTTGGCTAGTTAACCAATTCCAAATGAAAGATTTTGGAGAGGCGAGTTATTTTCATGGGATTCAGATACTTCAGGATCGCAAGAAACGACTGTTAGCTATGTCTCAGGCATCCTATATCGACAAGATCCTTGTGTGATTTGGGATGCAGAATTCCAAGAAAGGTAATCTGCTTTATGGCATGAAAGTCATTTGTCAAAGGAACAATCTCCTAAGACACCTCAAGATGTTGAGGAAATGAGACATATCCCATATGCCTCAGCAGTTGGTAGTCTCATGTATGCTATGTTATGCACATGACTAGACATCTGTTTTGCAGTGGGAGTAGTCAGTAGGTTTCAGTCGAACCCAGGATTGGATCACTGGGTGGCTGTAAAACACATTCTCAAGTATCTTAAGAGAATGAGAGATTATATGCTTGTGCATTCCGGTGAGGATATGATCCTGAGGGGATATACAGACTCTAATTTTAAGACATATATCGATTCTATGAAATCAACATCTGGATCAGTGTTTACCCTAGGTGGTGGGGCTATAGTATGGTGGAGTATAAAGCAATCATGCATTGTTGACTCCACCATGGAGGCTGAATATGTATCAGCTTGTGAAACAACTAAGGAAGCAGTCTAGCTCCGTAAATTCTTGGGAGATCTGGAAGGATGGCCCACAACTAGGTCTCCCCACTCAAGGGTTCGAGTGACCAAGTGAGCGCACCCCTTTTTATGCACTAAGGTACGTGCCAACGAGCTATGGTGTGTGACTGACTGTCAAATGGACTTCCCGTTGTAGATTCCCCAGAGGGAGGGTGGAGCGAGGCTCACTTAAATACCCAAGCCTCTTAGGCTCTTATCGCTCGGTGTCAGGAATAAACAACGAGTACTCCAAATTAGTCCATCACAATAGGCTACGAGTAGATGGCCATCTAGGTGCCTTCACAGCTTTTCCTTCTAGAAAGGTAGTGAGTTAAGGAAGACACCAAACCATTACCTAGCCTCAAAATGCCTTTGATTAAACCCCTTTTAACTCACAGTAGACACAATTAATTAAAGCACAAATCATAATATTACAAGGCATTATTTTAGGGCCGATTTTTCTATCCCCAGTGGAGTCGCCAGACTGTGGGACACAGAAACTGACGACGTTGTTCTAGGCTCACGGCCTAGTTGGGAGTACGAAATAACATGGAGTCACCACCCGGTGTGAACCGGGACAAAGATTTAAGGCCGCACTCACCCCTCGCAAGGGAAGACCTCAAACCGTTGGGTTCGGAATGGTCCCTTACTTATGTCACTTGTGATGATATGATTTGTGCAATAAACTAACTGAATCTATTCAACATATATGCTCAAGGGTAATCTATGTCTAGTTTGTATTCATCAAGATAACTCCTAATCTAAGTTTGCATGCTCGAAAATAAGTCTTTAAACGGAAAACATGCAGTATCACACAATGACCATATTGAGCCATTAAACCAAAATAAACAAATAACTATTTAAACATTAATCATAAACTAAACGAAACATCATGCATAAAGAATAAAGAAACAACATGCCTAAATAACATAATCATGCTTTGAAAATTAAATAATAAACTAAACTAAATCATGCTTTAAACAATAAATAAACAACCTACGAATTATAACATGCTCAAATATAATTTGGATGAGACGAAACATGTGTCTCTTAAGTGGTACGTGGCGTTGTATCCCGAGTGCAGACCGTAATACCGTCCATTCGGAATCGGCTACGGAATTTACATCCGAGTTTCCATCCGATATACCACAAAATGGAACACATACTCCGCTCATCCAACAATCACATCATGCCTCAAATGACTCTCATGCGATAATACTTTCAAAATAAATAAAATAAAATGAAAGAAGATAAGTGAAAAGGTGCCCTCAGGTCTAACCTCTTTTGTCGTCTCATGAAAGGGCGTTACACGGTCGTTGGAAGGGTGAATGATCTGCTACTTTTCCGATTTCGCTAACTCAACGTCTTTTCTCACTGTTTTGCTGTTCGGGTTGTTGTTTTCGAACCGTTTCGCTGATGTTTGTGGTCTCGATTTTCGGTGGTAAAGATGCAGTTTTTCTGGTCGTTGGGTTTAGTTACTGTTTGCGGTATTTAGGGACTGTTTGGGCATTTTTAAGTGCAGATTTTCGGTGATTTTAGATGGCTATTTCAGGGGTGTTTCACGGTATTCAGGCAGTGTGAATTCGGGACTGTTTGTGATGAAAAGAGGTGTGGTTTATGGCTGTTTCAGGACGTAATTAGAAGCAATATATGAGACTATTTGCGGTAGTGGACTGGGCTGTACGTGAAGGCTTGTGGCGAGGCAAGAGGCTATGGAATTTAGGCAGTTAAGGTTGGCTGATTTGTGGCGATTTTAGGAAGGAAATATGGGCTGTGTGTTGATGATTCATCGTTGTGGGATGTAGTTATTAGGTTTGGTGGATTACGTGAGGAGGGTTGTGGTGAGGCTTGGCTAATGGCGTGAGTTGCTAGTGGAGCGCTGTTTGAGTGAATATGGCTTACGTGATGCGCTTGTTTGCGTGGCTAAACTGGACTGATGTGTTCAGACTGTGAAATGAATTAGCTGAGTGGAGGGCAGTTGTCTTGTTGGTCGATGTGGGAGTCGGTGAGGGTTTACTGTTTCTCGGCTGTGTGTGAATTGGCTATGAGGGAATGGGCAGTGTTTTGTGAGTGGGCAGGCGCTGTTTTAAGGGTACGTGTGGGCTGTGTCGGTTGGCCATGAGTGAGTTGGTACGTTATTGGCTGTTATCATGGTTAATAAGGCAGGCTGGTTTGTCTGAATGAATGGCTAAAGGCTTGTGAATAAGAGAGGTCATCTAGGGTTCATTGCTATGGTGATTGACGTGAGTGGGTCCTCTCTTCCCTTTGGCCGTGAGGGGCTCTTCTTGTTTGTTGTGTGAATGTACGTGAGTTTGTGAAGTGGGGGGCAGGTAACGTGAAGTTTTGTGAGTGTGCAGGTGGCGTGAAGCTTGGTGGACAAGGGCAGGTGGTTCCGTTGAGTGAAGGCTGTGAAGAGTTGTTGCTTGGCTGAGGTTTAGGGCTGGTGAATGGCGCTTAAAGGTGCAGGTGGTGTGATTTTGTCGTGAAAGAGGTGAGAGAGAGGATCCAAGGGAGGAAGGCGGCCAGAGGGTTTATGTATGCCGAGAAGAGCTTTGGGGTCCTTAGGGTTTTGTTTCTTCTTCCCGTGAGAGAGAAGAGAGCCAGGGTTGAAGGGTTTCGTATGGGTTTTGAAAGGAAACAAATCATGTTAAAAGGGAGGGAATTTGATTAGATTATTTAGGGAAAGAAATAATTGTAATTGGTGGGGAATTTCTTAAATTAGGGGAGTGATTTATTTAATTTGGTATTTATTTAATTTTAATTTAATTTGTTTGATTGGTTTAATTTATTTTGTGAATTAAATTTAATTAAGATTTCAATTTAATTGGTTTGTGATTTTTTAGGTTAGGTTATTTAATTTCAATTTAGTTATTTTAATTGGTTTAATTTAATTCAATTTAATTAGTTATTTAATTTGATTATTTAAATTAGGAATGTGATTTAATTAGATTTTAATTTAATTTAATTTTAATTAGTTTTAATTTAATTTAATTAAAGTTTAATTTAATTTGTGACATGTATTTTAAATGTTTTAATTATTTAATTTGTGAGATGTGTTTTAAAATAGAGGTCCAACAAGCGAACCTGAAGCGAAACAAGCGAGTTAAATCCGACCAAATGCTAATTTCCAACTTTGCCCTTCCGACGTCCGTTTCCCGCGGCTTTCACAATCAAAGAGGTAGTGTCTCCATATGAGACTCATCATCGGGACTTATATGCAAAAATACAGTGCCTACAGTAACGCCCCAAGACCACCAGATATTTACGCACGGAGGGACGCCCCCAAGCACCAGATTTTACGTATGGGGGACGGCGATACGTAATGCCCCCATGTGTCAGATATTCAGATACAAATTTTTCATATGTAGATTTTTTAGAAACAGATTTTCAAAAATGGATTTCTAGAAACAAATTTTCAGAAATGATGAGTTTTATAAAAGAGTTTTCAGAAAAGATTTTCAGAAAAAGTTGGTTTTCAGATAAGAAAGAGATTTTCATAAAAGATTATTTTCTGGGAGGAATTCGGTTTTTTGAACCATGAATTTTCAGAAAGAATTAGTTTTCATTTCAAACTGTCCACTTACTTGGTCGTTCAAAAGATCTAACCCCCCCCACTCCCAGTTTTTCTGTTTTACAGGTTACCTAGAGGACGAGCTCGATAGGATGGATACTGATGGTAGTCACTAGAGGGTCTGAGTCCACTAGGTCAAGTCAGAGACATAGTCAGTCACAGTTCAAGTAAAGTCATGTATCATATATTTTGTATAAGTTGAATTTCTATCTGTTACAAGTCAAATGTTCATGACATAGTTAGAAAATGTGATATTTTGTATACATGATTATGAGTAATTGAGTTGCATTTCATGCTGTTGAGTTGGGCAAGGGTCCCGTGTATGAGTTTGTTTTCGAGATGAGATTAGTAGTGATGATCATAGTAAGATAGTCAGAGACTCAAGGGGATAGGTCAGCCTATTCCCTGCCAGTAGCATCTCCTAGATGGGGATGTTACAGATGCCATCCAACAGATACCATCTTATGTCAAATTTCTGAAAGACTTGTGCACCGTTAAAAGAAAACATCAGGTAAGAAAGAAAGATTTTCTAGCTGAACATGTAAGTTCTGTTCTCTCAACCAATAATGCATTAAAATACAAAGGCCCTGGTTGTCCAAATATTTCATGTATTATTGGAAATGGAAAAATTGAACATGTTTTGCCTGATCTTGAAGCCAGTGTAAATTTGCTTCCATTTTAGATTTACTAATAACTTAATGTTGGCGAGTTAAAACCAACTTCAACTACTTTTTTACTTGTCGATAAATCAGTCAAGGTAACAAAAGGAATTGTAGAAGATGTGTTATTACAAGTCAATAAATTCATATATCTTGTTGATTTTATTATCTTGGAAACGCAACCTGTAGCAAACAGTTATAAGTCAATTCTTGTAATACTTGTGTAGGCACTGTATTTTTGCATGTAAGTCCCGATGATGAGTCTCATTTGAAGGCACTACCTTTTAAGTCGCGGAAGTCTTGGGAAACGGACGTCGGAATGGAATCAG
Organism: Zanthoxylum bungeanum; assembly: GCA_019454045.1. Lineage (NCBI taxonomy): Eukaryota > Viridiplantae > Streptophyta > Magnoliopsida > Sapindales > Rutaceae > Zanthoxylum > Zanthoxylum bungeanum. Next base: position 77,309 of record SKCR01046110.1, on the reverse strand, counting down.
TATTTTGTTACATTTTATTCGCTTGTTTAGCTTCGGGCTCACATGTTGGACCTCCGTTTTAAGCACCTTGGCCCAAAAAACCCCGCAAACCACTTAACTTTAGCCCAAAATGTTGGAGTTTCTACGGCCCCAAGGATCGAATATAAATCAAGAAATACATGTGAATACATACGAGGGAGTTGTGGAATACTCACATCGATCGGTAGAACGAAGCGCGAGGCAACAAAAATTATTTTCTGCCTCCATGGACTGCTCGGCAGTGAGCTGATGTGGCTCCTCCAAATTCGGCCATTGTTGCTCCTTGAACAAGCTCCAAGCTTCGTCAAATGATTCCAAGCTCATGGGTGGACTTCCCTATCACCTTCGCATGTCTCTCGGAGTGCTAGCTCTCGATGTTTTTGCCACAAAAACCATCACACTTGCTTCCCATCTTCTCGGTTTTGCCCAGCAGAAAACCAGTGAAGAAATGCCCAAATGGGCGTGAGAGAGAGGAGATAAAAGAGAGAGAGTGAGTTGTCTTTGGTTGGTAAGGATTTGTGTATCTAATACACAATTGATTTTCAAAAAATCAATTGATACTTTTACCAAAAAACAAGCAATAAATGCTTTCCATCAACTACACATATCACTTCCCATCAATCAATGAATAGTGACAGGCGTCAATCACTCAAAGTGAAAGACATCTATTACTTGATTGACGCTAGATGCGACTAGCGATTTGACGCTTGATTTGACTTGCTTACCGCACTCGAATTCGAAATGCGAATACGCTCGTAAACAATCCCGGGCTCGGGTTCGCTAATTCCAAATTAACGAATTTTCCGTTACGACGTAATTAAATGATTATGCCTAGCGAAATCACTATTCACGTCGCTAACGAATTAATTCTAAATTAACTCGTTTGCCCAAATTAAAATCTAATTTTAATTCCGCGTAGAAATCCAATTTCATATAATATATCATTATGTTATCGATTAATTCCAAATTAATCATTTTCTATCTCTTCAAATGATATTTTATCCCAGATAAATCTCTCATCAATAATTAATCCCAGATTAATAAAAGTGCGAGTCATATGTCATCGGTGAATCTTCGGGAAGCGACCCATGAGATCCCCGGATATGTTGGCAATAAATTCGGTCTTCGGACTATCCGAACACATAAGTACCTAGTACTACGTTTATACCGATTTACAAGACAAGGTTGGCTTCTAGCAAAGCGCCATGCCTACCAAATTCTCCAGAAATATCCTTACAGGAATATAAGATCTATATCAGGCATAGTATATGTGGTATTGCGTTTTTCGATCCAGTATCAGATGATCAAATGCAAGGCCTGGGGCTGGTACAATGTCTGCCCCGTACGAAGCATATATCGGATTACGAGCAACTAGTCTCTTTATTATCGGATAATCATGACCAAGTCATATTATCCTGATGGTTACAACCTTTTTAGAGAACCAGTTCTGTATCCCTACACGATCATCATCTCCATATGACTGGAGTGACACTTCCGTCTTGACATCACACCCAACACACTACGATTCTCAATATACCCAGCAGAGGCATACACAGAACCTGTTGAAGCCCTGGATGACCACAACCAAAGTATATTGATTGTCGCAAGTATTAGCGGTGCAAGTCTCAGGTTAAGACCAAATACGCTTACCCTGATTTCGGACTTCCATAGACACATAGTCATACTACCAATGGAATTTCGAGGGGGTCTATCCAGAGCGAAGTTGTTTCCCGTACCATCGGTAAAACACAACCTCCTATTACACTTGCATGAGTATCTTATACCCAAATATATGAGAACTATGCCGTTTGTGCCCTCACAACGCGCACAAGTGTAATACTAGTCTTTTACGTATTTATCGATGTCTAATCTCGATAATACTCTGACTAGGGATATTTAATGATTTATCCTTCATGGATTGATACTGTCTTATATCATTCTCAATCCAGGAACAAATCATAAGGACCTCATATCATTTATATATCTTGGTGATCTAATCACAAATGATAAGAGTGCAATCTCCTTTGTCAAATAGTTAATTTGTACAACAACACCATGATATGTACAAATAGTGACACTATGGGTCATAATTGTCCAACAATCTCCCACTTGGCCTATAGCCAGTCACTCGAGTGTTTACCACCCGAACTTTGTATGATTGGCTCAAACTGCTGAGAAAAAGCTTTCGTCAGCGGATTTGCATGATTATCATCTGATGCGATTTATTCGATCATCACATCACCACGATGTATGATCCGAACAAATCAGATGAATATCGAAGTATTTATCTGGATCGTTGATGAGACCATTAATTCTTTAGCCTGCGCTGACGCCTAGCTCAGCGGCTAACAGAACTATATCTAATCTAATTAGATTTATTATAGACCCAAATGGCTTTTATTGCTGCCACAGCTGCAGCAATAACCCGCGTTTGTTGTTTATTCGGTAACAGTATATTCTTGGAAGATTTCCAGCTCACTGTTCCGTTTATTCAAACTGTATAGTACCGTTCTACGACTTATAGTCATTTAATCGGTTTGGAAACTTGCAATAGTGATCACAATCACTTCAAGTTTTCCATCTCCATAGTTTAAGACAGCATCCTTAGATCTCTAAGATACTAAGTATGTTCTTAATTTCAATCCAGTGACTATCACTAGGATTGGCCTGTTTGTGAATCCATATGCTAAAAGCGTATGAGACACCAGGTCGCGTATTTTTCAATGTACGATTTCTAGTAGAGTATTTACGAAAGCCAAGCTTTCACCGATTTGTTATGGGAATATCATTTCCAAGAAATGATGTATATTATCATTATTTATAGGACAGCCACTGTCAGTGCGCTCCCACTAACCTCTTATATACACAAGAATCATTTTCGTTTTGAATTAAATCATAAACTATTATGATTACATCAAAATGATAATTCCAAGAACCTAATGCCTGCTTCAATCCAAACATGGATTGAATAACCTGCAAACCTTGTTTGCTAGTTTTGGTACGACAAAACCGACAAGATGTTGTAAACATCCTCCAAATGGTTTCCTTTTCAGGAAAGGGATTTTTCCATCCAGCTCTCATATTTCATAAATGAAACATGCAGCGTCAGCAAGCATTATCCAAATGGACATACCGTGGCAACAGGTAAAAGGTTAAATCGTAATCAACACAATGTTGATAACGATACATTTCCGTTAAAAGCCTAGCTTTTCACGTTGGTATGTTTCCTTCCATTTATGTCTTTCTTGAAGACTGATATAGTACCAATAGGCACAATGCCTTGTGGTACTACAACTAGTATCCAAACTGGTTGATATACATGGAATCCATTTCGGATATCATGGCACTTTGCCATAATAGGGAGTTGATACCTTGTATCATTTCCTCATATGTAGTCAGTTGGTATACCTCAATAAGATTGACATCTTTATGAGGTGAGATCAGAAACCCATACCCCAGGTTATTTTCTGACTCTCTCTGACATACGTAGTTCTTGTGCATTCGAAGATTACTGTTATAGTTTCATCCTTGATGAACTATTTGTGTTCCATTAAGATTCGGTGCCTGGAATAGTATTACTCTGATTTTCATCGAGTTTTACTTTCCTCCCACTTACCACTGCATATAGGTATTCCTCTTAGGAAAACCACATGGTGAGCAACAATTACATTGTTCTCTTGTGAGTTGTATAAGTACTATACTTTGGTATCCCTAGGATAACCTACAATTGGCACTTATCCAATTTGGGTTTTAGTTTGGTATCATCCAAACATATGCCTAGCATTCCCAAATTTTCAGGAACGAGAAAGCCTAGTTTCTTTCCGGTTCATATCTAATATGATATCTGTCAAACAGATTTTTATGGAACCTTATTCTAAATAAGTTCTGCACTGTTTATACTTATCCGTTGAAGGAAATGGTAGCTCAGAGCGACTCATGATTAACCTTATCATGTCCAACAAAATTTGGTTACTCAGTTCGGACACACCGTTAAGATTGACGTGTTCCGGAAGGAGTCCTTATTGAAATAATACTATACTCTTTCAAGTATATTAGAAACTTATTTCTTAGGTATTTTCCATTACGGTCTTACCATGACGGTATAATACTTTAGCCGATCTTTTAAAAGAAACACAACCATAACGCGATGCCACATCAGTAAAGGTCACAAAATATTCATAGCCACCTCTAGCCTAGCTAGACATGGGCCCACTTGCTTCACTATGAACTAGGGCTAACAGATCTGTGGCATTTGTAATTTTACCAAGTAAATAATGTTTTAGGCACTTTGCCCAATAAACTAGATTCGTAGACTTTATTTGAATGGAATCAAATCAGTTCGAGTACCCACTCTTTGAAAGTGTGGATATACGAGTCTTGTTTAATTATGTCCCAGACAACAATGCCACAAATTAGTTTCTTCTGATCAAATCAGTTCGAGCTATTAGTTTTTCATATTATATGTTTGATATTTATTTATATTCAAAATATAAATGTTGTTATTCACATCTAATGTGTTTATCTCAATATCATCTTTATATAATAAAACACTTTAGTGTTCTAGGATATAAAGGTACATCCGCAACGGATTATACACTAATATATAGATAATGTTCCTAGTCAAACTAGTTACATTATAACAGTTTCCAAATTTAGGTACACACCCGAAGGGTAGTTCCTAAATTAGGTTTCTACGGTTAAAATATCGACTTTCGTCCCGTTTCTAATTCGCAGATAAATCTCAATCTGAAGTCAGTATCCTACTTATAGCAGATTCTGAACATCAGTATATATTTATGTATCACACTAAGTATCTAAAATCAAATTTTAATACTAGTAGTGAAAATAATATGACAAACATATTTGAAGTCAGAGCCTTGCCTTGTCTTCAGTTCCTTCATGTCTGCTTTGTCCAAACGGCAGTCACGCTTCCGCGATCCCGTTTGCCACAATTTAGGCAGACATTTTGGGATATGTCTTTTATCTTCCCATAAGATTATAATGCTTTTACCTTTGCCCTTTTCCACATTCCAGAAGCCTTTGGCCTAGCCTCGGGTTTCTAGAATATCGAAGTAAGGTGCGACTAGCGCTACTTGTCTTATTGCAAATTTTGACTTTGTCTCCTTGAGAATAGTCATTAACTCTCCAAGAGTTATTATTACAATTTTAGTACTTCTAAAATCTAAGTATAGATTTATGAAGATCCTTCAATTTCATTATCATACTTTAAGGATCAAATCCTTTGTTCTGATTAAGAAATTAAGGAGTCTAATTTGACAAGCTTAATGGATTAAGCACTAAAGTTATCATCACATGAATCTTCCAAAGATCATGTTCTACTATTTTCTTAACTCCGGGCTTAGGACTAATATGTTATTTTATCAAATAAAGTAACTTTATTAGTTTCCAAGACCATCCTGAAACTTTATTCCCAATTTGAAATTTAAACCATTTAAATACATTTTCGTTAGGATTATGTTTTAAATGCTAATCTTTCAATTTTATCTTGATTCTAATAGTCCAACTATTTAATCAACAATTTCAGGTAATTTTAAATACAATGATTATTATAGTCCACTATATTTAATCAACTATACTTTTAATTTGTTTGAATTGTTGGACAATTATGACCCATAGAGTCACTATTTGTACAGATCATGGTGTTGTTGTACAAATTAACTATGTGACAAAGGAGATTGCACTCTTATCATTTGTGATTAGATCACCTAGATGTATAAATGATGAGAGGTCCCTATGATTTGTTCCTGGACGGAGAATGATATGAGACAGTATCATTCCACGAAGGATAAATCATTAAATATCCCTAGTCAGAACATTGTCGAGATTGGACATCGATAAATGCGTAAAAGACTAGTATTACACTTGTGCGCGTTGTGAGGGCACAACTGCATAGTTCTCATATATTTAGGTATATGATACTCATGCAAGTGTAATAGGAGGTTGTGTTTTACCGATGGTACGGGAAACAGCTTCACTCTGGATAGACCCCCTTGGAATTCCATTGGTAGTATGACTATGTGTCTATGGAAGTCCGAAATCAGGGTAGGTGTATTTGGTCTTAACCTGAGACTTGCGGCGCTAATACATGCGACAATCAATATACTTTGGTTGCGGTCGTCCAGGGCTTTAACAGGTTATGTGTACGCCAATGCTGGGTATATTGAGAATCATAGTGTGTTGGGTGTGATGTCAAGACGGAACTGTCACTCCAGTCATATGGAGATGATGGTCACGTAGGATACGAGACTGGTTCTCTTAAATGCTGCAGCTATTGGGATAAAATGACAATGTCATGTTTATTCGATTATGGAGACTAGTCACCAGACATCCGACATGTGCTTCGTACGGGGCAGACACAATTCCAGCCCCAAGCCTAGCACGTGATCATGCGATACTGGACAGAAATACGCAATACTACGTATATTACGCCTGATATAAATCCTTTATTCCTGTAAGGATATTTACAGAGAATTGGGTAGGCATGGCGCTGTGCTAGAGGCCAACCTTGTCTTGTAAATCGTTAGAAACGTTGTACTTGGTACTTACGTGTTCGGATAGTCCGACGACCAATTTACTGCCAACATATCTGGGGATCTCATGGGTCGCTTCCCAAAGATTCACCGATGACGTATGACTCGCACTCTAAATTAATCTGGGATTAATTAGAAGAGAGAGAAAATTAATATGGGATTAATTGCGGAGATATTTTATCTGGGTTAAAATATCATTTAAAGAGAGATAAAGATTAATTTGGAATTAATCGATTAATTAATATATTTGATATATTAAACGAAATTGGATTTCGACGTAGAATTAAAATTAGATTTTAATTCGGGTGAACAAATTAATTTAGAATTAATTTGTAAGCTACGTGAATAGTGATTTTGCTAGGTGTAATCATTTAATTACGACGCAACGTAAAATTCGTTAATTTGGAATTAGCGAACCCGAGCCCGAGATTATTTGCGAGCGCATTCGCATTTTGAATTCGAATGCTGCACGCAAGTCAAATCAAGCGTCAAATCATTAGTCGCATCAAGCGTCAAATCACATGTCACTTTGAGTGATGTGACACTTGATTGATTGATGTGATTGATTGAGTTGTTTGGTTGGTGTATGAGTGTGGAACACTCAAAGTTATTACTTTTTATTTAGTTTGACTTTTGAAAGCAAATGTGTATATGATTTTAATAAAATCATCTACCATTTTGTAATAATATAACCTAATACACAACAAACACTCTTCTCTCTCTCCGTTTTCTCTTCTTCTTTACACGCCCAAGGGGCTAAATTGTTCACTGGTTTTCAACAAAAACTGTGAGCAGTGGGAAGCATAGAATGGGTTTTTGTTGCAAAATCATAAGAGCTAGCACTCCGAGAGACATACGAAGGTGATAGGGAAGTCCACCCATGATCCGGGAACCATTCGACGAAGCTTGGAGCTTGACGAAAGACCAAAATCGAGCCAAAGACAGTGAAGAAATCTGCTCACTGCCGAACCAGTCCAAGGGCAGAAAAATAAGATTTTGTTGCCTCTGCGTCGCTCAACCGATCGATGTGAGTATTCCGCAACTTCTCGATTGTTATTCACACATGTTTTCATGATTATTATTGATCTTGGGACCTTAATAGAAACCAACAATGGCATCTAGAGCAAGGTTTGAGCATGAAATGTTTAGGGCTTAAAATTTGGGTAAAATTGATTTTGAGCATGAATTATGAAATTGGATGATTAAGTATGCTTGAATGTGTTTTTTATATGATGATTGATTGGATTAATTTGTTGAAAAATTGTTTAGAACATTTTTCCCCAAAATACTTAGCTTTGGCCAAAAGTTAGAAGCCCTATAATGTCTTGGGATTTTTGATTTTTGATCATTGGATTTGTTAAAAACATTCGGGAATATGATTTAATGTCGATTGTGGAATTAATTGGATTGAATTCGAATCAAACGTTAAATCCCCAAATTACCGAGAGTCAATAGCATGTAATTGGGTTTGATTTTTGATCAAAATATGTTTGACATGTTTTGTGGTAATTAAGCGTGATTAGTTATGTTAATTGATGTTTTAGAAATGTTAATTGGGTAATTAATTGTGTAATGCACTTTATGTAATTAAATTGGGAAAATTGGAATTTTGGAATTTAATTATTTGGGCCTTAAAATTGGATTTGGGCTTTAATATTGCAATTGGGCTAAATGAGCTTGGTAATACTAAGTTAGGTTTAGGCAAATTGGATTGGATCCAATTAGGCCCAAAACCGCTTCCATAAAGCCCAAATGCGACTTAATGGACCCTTAAAGTTTAATTGGGCCTAATGGGCCAAGATTGATTTCTAGGCTTATGGGGTAATTCCCGGATTGGATTTTGGTTATTCGGTTTGACCCGAGTTGACCAAAAGTCCACGCCTTAAGAAATTAATTAAAAGCCCATTGGACTTTAATTAAATTAATATTGGATATTAATCGAGCTTTGAGACCCGTAGCGATTAAATTTGGAATTTAAGTCGAAAAGGTTTATTATTAAAGTGTAATGTTTAATTTGGAATTAAATAGCGAATTAGAATTAAATGCATATTAAATTAGATTTAATGTTGTAGTTTAATTTAATTCGAGAATATATACTTTGAGTACTTATTCGCAAAACGAGTTTGACTCGAGCAAAATCAAATCGTTGTTTCAACATTGGATGATCACTAATTATCAAATTAATTAATTTGAATAGATTGATTGATAACATGCTTGTGTGAATACATGGTTGCGATGCATGAATAATGTATATCGGATGGATATTAGATGGGTGGGACAATTTTAGAAATTGTTGTAATAAATTTAATTTATTAATTGGACCTGTGTGTCCAGCCTTATTACCTCCTATTCTTTGTATTCTCTTCTCACATATTCCCCTCAATGTAAATGAGGTTTATTTAGAAGTGTAGTGTAACGGGTAGAAGTAATACATGTGCTAACGGGAGAGAGAAATGGAGAGATTTGATCTAGGATCAATGTGTAAAGTATCCATCCTCATATCATTATTACTTTATCATACGTGCTTTATTATTTGTTTTGAATGCATGTTTAAGGGTGTATGATGATGAGACCTTAACAAAGATAATAAATTGGTTTCCAATTTGCACTCGAAAAACCCTCGCAAAATATTAAGCGTTTTTCCTTCCATTGAGTGATTCTCACTCAAGATCCGAGACTGGCATTGTCTTGTTGGCCAAAGTCAAGGCCTTTGTCCATCGAGGATGTTTTTGAATCATGAAGGCTTTGTTCCATATCAGTTTCTTGTCCAAGTTGTGGTTTGTTGGCCAAACTCAAGACCACTTCTTGTCCATCGACATTGATTACGAAGCTTTCCATGGTCAATGGGTCGCGCTTAACTGGGATCACTAAGTTTGTTGTGCCAAAGCCAATGCTTATTTGATTCAGAGGAAAAAGGTTAGGTAATACATTGGATGTATTGGCATATATAAGATATATGTTTCGGACTTGGACGTCCCCCTACCGGATCTAGGAATTGGATTGGATCCAATTGATCTTAGAGATCTACCTAGTTAATTATCATACAATTTGTTGGCCAAAGTCAAGATTGTGTGATAGTTAACGGGATCCTAGCCCACTAGGAAACACGGTTTCCCGAGTACTCGACAAGGGGTTAGAGGCTCGCTAAAAAATAGTGGGAGGCAAGAATTGAATTTGCAATATTCGTTGAATTACTTGCCATACGCGCTCAAACAAATATCATTCGTCAAAATAACTAAATGTTAGTTGGACTAATATTTAAATTGTTGTTTTAATTAATAGTTGGACTATATTCAAACTATTCATTTTTAGTTGATTTTATAATTGGATTATAGTATTCAATATAATTGATTTTAATCTATTAAATTATAGTTGATTAAATAGTTGGACTATTGTAATCATTATAATAAATAGTACCTTAATCGTTGATTAAATAGTTGGACTATTAAAATCAAGATAAATTGAAAGATTGACGTTTAATACATAATCCTAGGGAAAATGTATTTAAATGGTTTAATTTTCAAATTGGGAATAAATTTCAGGATGGTCCTGGAAATTAATAAGTTACTTTATTTGATAAAATAACGTATTATGCCTAAGCTAGGACTTAAGCAAATAGTAGAGCATAATCTTTGGAAGATTTATGTGATGATGACTTTAGTGCTTAATCCATTATACTTACCGCAGTAGACTCCTGAATTTCTGAATCAGAACTAAGGATTAGATCCTTAAAGTATGATACTGAAATTGAAGGATCTTCAAAGAATCTATCCTTAGATTTTAGAAGTACTAATATTGCAATAATAACTCTTGGAGAGCTAATGACTATTCTCAAGAAGAGATAAAGTCAAAGTTTGCAATTAGGCAAGTATCGCAAGGCGCACCTACTTCGATATTCTAGAAGGCAAGGCTGGCCAAAGGCTTCTGGAATATGAAAAGGGCAAAAGGCAAAATCATTATAATCTTCTGGGAAGATAAAGGACATATCCCAAAATGTCTGCTTAATTGTGGCAAATGGGATCGCGGAAGCGTGACTACCGTTTGGACAAAGCAGACATGAAGGAATTGAAGAACGAGCAAGGCTCTGACTTCAAATATGATTGTCATAAATATGTTCATGACTAGTATTAAAATTGGATTTTAGATACGTAGTGTGGTACATAAAATAAATATATGTATTGATGTTCAGAATCTGTTTTGAACAGGATACTGACTTCATTGAGATAAATCTGCGAATCAAAAACGGGACGAAAGTCGTTGTTTAACCGTAAATACCTAAGTTTAGGAACTACCATCGGGTGTGTACCTAAATTTGGAAACTGTTATAATGTAACTAGTTTGACTAGATATATTATCTTTATATCAGTGTTTAACCCGCTACGGGTGAACCTTTATATTCTAGAACACTAAAGTGTTTCATTATATAAAGATGATATTGAGATATACACATTAGATGTGAATAACAACATTTATATTTTGAATATAAATAATATCTCAAACATATAAAATGACAAACAATAGCTCAAACTGATTTGATCGAGAAACTAATTTGTGGCATTGTTGTCTGGGACACAACTAAAACAAGAATCGTATATCCACACTTTTGAAGAGTGGGTACTCGGACTGATTTGATCCTATTCAAATAAAGTATACGAATCTAGTTTATTGGGCAAAGTGCCTGAAACACCTTTACTTGGTAAAAGTGTAAATGCCACCGATCTGTCAGCCCTAGTTCATAGTGAAGCAAATGGGCCCGTATCTAGCTAGGCTAGATGTGGACATGGATATTTCGTGACCTATACGGATGTGGCATCGCGTTATGGTTATGTGTTTCTTTAGAATTACAAATCGGAAACTTTTAAAGTTTCGACACGAAATAGACAAACAGATCGGCTAAAGTATTAGACCGTCATGGTAAGACCGTAATGGAAAATACTTAAGCAATAAGTTTCTAATATACTTGAAAGAGTATGGTATTCTTTCAAATGAGGACTCCTTCCGGAAAACATCAGTTTCACGGTGTGTCCGAACAGAGTAACCGAATTTTGTTAGACATGATAAGGTTAATCAAGAGTCGCTCTGAGCTACCATTTCCTTCAACGGATAAGCTTTAACAGTGCAAGAACTTATTTTGAATAAGGTTCCATAAAAATATGTTTGACAGATATCATATTAGATATGAACAGGAAGGAAACCGGGTTTCACATCCCTGAGTATTTGGGTATGTTGGGCATACGTTTGGGTGATACCAAACTAAAACCCAAATCGGATAAGCGCCAATTGTAGGTTATCCTAGGGATACCATAAATATTGTACTTATACATCTCACAAGAGAATAATTAGATTGTTGCTCACCATGAGGTTTTCCTAAGAGGAATACCGGTATGCAGTGGTGAGTGGGAGGATAGTAAAACTCGATGAAAATCAGAGTAATACTTTCTAAGGCACTGATTCCTAATGGAACACATATAGTTCATCAAGGATAAAACTATTCCAATAATCTTTAAATACATAAGAACCGGGAAGGTTAGAGAGAGTCAGAAAACAACCTGGGGTATGGGTTTCTGATCTCACCTCATAAAGATGTCTATCTTTTTGAGGTATACCAACTGACTACGTATGAGGAAGTGATACAAGGTATCGACTCCCTATCATGGCAAAGTGCCATGAATTCGAAATGGATTCCATGTATATCAACTTAGTTTGGATACTAGTTGATGTACCATAAGGCATTGTGCCTATTGGTACTATAAGTCTTCAAGGAAGACATACATGGATGGCAACAAACCAACGTATAAAGCTAGGCTTTTAACAGAAATGTATCTTTATCAACATTGTGTTGATTACGATTCAACCTTTTACCTGTTGTCACGGTAAATCTATTTGGATAATGCTTGCTAAGGCTGCATGTTTCATTTATGAAATATGACAGCTTAACGGGAAAATCGCTTTCCTGAAAAGGAAACCTGTTGGAGGATGCTTACAACATCCTATCGGTTTTGTCGTACCATAACAAGCAAACAATGTTTGCGGGTTATTCGATCCATGTTTGGATTGAAGCAAGCATTAGGTTCTTGAAATTATCATTTTGATGTAATCATAATAGTTTATGATTTAATTCAAAACGAAATGATTCTTGTGTATATAAGAGGGTTAGTGGGAGCACACTGACAGTGGCAGTCCTATAAATAATGATAATATATGTCATTTCTTGGAAATTCCCATAAATATAATCGGTGAAAGCTTGGCTTTCATGAAAACTCTCCGTGAAATCGTACATTGAAAAATTTACGCGACCTGATGTCTCATACGCTTTGAGCATATGAAGTCACAAATAGGCCAATCCAAGTGATAGTCACTGGATTGATGTCAAGAACATCCATTAGTATCTTAGAGATCTAAGGATGTTGTCTTAATCTATGGAGAAGGAGAACTTGAAGTGACTGGGATCACTGTAGCAAGTTTCCTAAGCGATAAAGACGACTAAAAGTTGCAAACGGTACTACAAAGTTTGAATAACGAAACAGTGAGCTGGAAATCTTCCTAGCAAGATACTGTTACCGAATAAACAACTAATGCGGGTTATTGCTGCAGCTGAGGCGGCAATAGAAGCCTTATGGGTCGATAATAAATCTAATTAGATTAGATATAATTATGTTAGCAGCTGAGCTAGGCTTGAGCACAAGCTAAAGAATTAATGGTCTCATCAACGATCCATATACATACTTCGATATTCATCTGATTCGTTCGGATCATACATCGCGGCGATGTGATGATCGAATAAATCGCATCAGACGATAATCATGCAAATCCGCTGATGAAAGCCTTTTCTCAGCAGTTTGAGTCAACCGTACATAGTTCGGGTGTAAGACACTCGAGTGACTGGCTATAGGCCAAGTGGGAGATTGTTGGACAATTATGACCCATATCGTCACTATTTGTACAGATCATGGTGTTGTTGTACAAATTAACTATGTGACAAAGGAGATTGCACTCTTATCATTTGTGATTAGATCACCTAGATGTATAAATGATGAGAGGTCCCTATGATTTGTTCCTGGACGGAGAATGATATGAGACAGTATCAGTCCACAAAGGATAAATCATTAAATATCCCTAGTCAGAGCATTGTCGAGATTGTACATCGATAAATGCGTAAAAGACTAGTATTACACTTGTGCACTTTGTGACGCCACAACGGCATAGTTCTCATATATTTGGGTATATGATACTCATGCAAGTGTAATAGGAGTTTGTGTTTTACCGATGTTACGGGAAACAGCTTCGCTCTTGATAGACCCCCTCGGAATTCCATTGGTAGTATGACTATGTGTCTATGGAAGTCCGAAATCAGGGTAGGTGTATTTGGTCTTAACCTGAGACTTGCACCGCTAATACTTGCGACAATCAATATACTTTGGTTGCGGTCGTCCAGGGCTTTAACAGGTTCTGTGTACGCCAATGCTGGGTATATTGAGAATCGTAGTGTGTTGGGTGTGATGTCAAGACGGAAGTGTCACTCCAGTCATATGGAGATGATGGTCACATATGATACGGGACTGGTTCTCTTAAATGTTGCAACTATCGGGATAAAATGACAAGGTCATGTTTATCCGATTATAGAAACTAGTCACCAGACATCCGAAATGTGTTTCGTACGAGGCAGACACAATTCCAGCCCCAGGCCTAGCACGTGATCATCCGATACTGGACAGAAATATGCAACCTATGTATACTACGCCTGATATAGATCCTTTATTCATGTAAGGATATTTCCGGAGAATTGGGTAGGCATGGCGTTTTGCTAGAGGCCAACCTTGTCTTGTAAATCGGTATAAACGTAGTACTTAGTACTTACGTGTTCGGATAGTCCGACGACTGAATTTACAGCCAACATATCTGGGGATCTCATGGGTCGCTTCCTAAAGATTCACCGATGACGTATGACTCGCACTCTAAATAATCTAGGATTAATTAGAAGAGAGAGAAAATTAATCTGGGATTAATTTCAGAGATATTTTATATAGGATAAAATATCATTTAAAGAGAGATAAAAATTAATTTGGAATTAATCGATTAATTAATATATTCGATATTTTAAACAAAATTGGATTTCGACGCGGAATTAAAATTAGATTTTAATTCGGGCGAACGAATTAATTTAGAATTAATTTGTAAACGACGTGAATAGTGATTTCGCTAGGTGTAATCATTTAATTACGACGCAACAAAAAATTCATTAATTTGGAATTAACGAACCCGAGCCCGAGATTATTTGCGAGCGTATTCGCATTTCGAATTCGAATGCGGCACGCAAGTCAAATCAAGCGTCAAATCATTAGTCGCATCAAGCTTCAAATCACATGTCACTTTGAGTGATGTGACACTTGATTGATTGATGTGATTGATTGAGTTGTTTGGTTGGTGTATGAGTGTGGAACACTCAAGGTTATTACATTTCATTTATTTTGACTTTTGAAAGCAAATGTGTATATGATTTTATTAAAAATCATTTACCATTTTGTAATAATATAACCTAATACATAACAAACACTCTTCTCTCTCTCCATTTTCTCTTCTTCTTTACACGCCCAAGGGGCTAAATTGTTCACTGGTTTTCAACAAAAACCGTGAGCAGTGGGAAGCATATAGTGGGTTTTTGTTGCAAAATCACAAGAGCTAGCACTCCGAGAGACATGCGAAGGTGATAGGGAAGTCCACCCATGAGCCGGGAACCATTCGACGAAGCTTGGAGCTTGACGAATGACCAAAACCGAGCCAAAGACAGTGAAGAAATCTTCTCACTGCCGAACCAGTCCAAGGGCAGAAAAATCAGATTTTGTTGCCTCTGCGTCGCTCAACCGATCGATGTGAGTATTCCGTAACTTCTCGATTGTTATTCACACATGTTTTCATGTTTATTATTGATCTTGGGACCTTAATAGAAATCAACATGAATACAGTCCAACTGTTTATTAAAACAACAATTAAATATTAGTCCAACTAACATTTAATCTATTTGACGAATGATATTTGTTTGAGCGCCTATGGCAAGTAATTAAACGAATATTGCAAATTTAATTCTTGCCTCCACTATTTTTCGGCGAGCCTCTAACCCTCTGTCGAGTACTCGGGAAACCGTGTTTCCTAGCAGGCTAGGATCCCGTTAAATATCACACAATCTTGACTTTGGCCAACAAATTCTATGATAATTAACTAGGTAGATCTCTAAGATCAATTGGATCCAATCCAATTCCTAGATCCAGTAGGGGGACATCCAAGTCCGAAACATATATCTTATATATGCCAATATATCCAATATATTACCTAACCTTTTTCCTCTGAATCAACTAAGCTTTGGCTTTGGCACAACAAACTTAGTGATCCGAGTTAAACGTGACCCATTGACCATGGAAAGCTTCGTAATCAATGTCGATGGACAAGAAGTGGTCTTGACTTTGGCCAACAAACCACAACTTGGACAAGACACCGATATGGAACAAAGCTCTCATAATTCAAACACATCCTCGACAGACAAAGGTCTTGACTTTAGCCAACAAACCAATTCCAGTCTTGGATCTTGAGTAAGAATCACCCAATGGAAGGAAAAATGCTTAATATTTAGTGTTTCGCGTGCAAATTGGCAACCAATTTATTATCTTTGTTAAGGTCTCATCATCATACACCCTTAACATGTATTCTAAACACATAATAAAGCGCGTATAAATAAAATAATAATGATATGCAGATGGATACTTTACCCAATGATCCTAGATCAAATCTCTCTCTTTCTCTCTCCCGCTAGCACATGTATTTGCTTCTACCCGTTACACTACACTTCTAAAGAAACCTCATTTACATTGAGGGGAATAGGTGAGAAGAGAATACAAAGAATAAAGAGGTAATAAGTCTGGACACGCAGGTCCAATTAATAAATTCCAAATTTATGACAAGAATTTCTAAAATTTCCCCACCCAACTAATATCCATTCGATATACATTATTCATGCATCGCAACCATGTATTCACACAAGCATGTTATCAATCAATCTAATCAAATTAATTAATCTGATAATTAGTGACCATCCAATGTTCAAACAACGATTTGATTTTGCGCGAGTCAAACTCGTTTTGCGAATAAGTACTTAAAGTACGAATTCTCGAATTAAATTAAACTACATAATTAAATCCAATTCAATTTGTATTTAATACTAATTCACTATTTAATTCCAAATTAAATATTACACTTTATTAATAAACCTTTTACGATTTAAATTCCAAATTTAATCGTTACGGGTCTCAAAGCCCGATTAACGTCCAACGTCAATTTAATTAAAGTCCAATGGGCTTTTAATTAATTTCTTTAAGGCGTGGACTTTTGGTCAACTCGGGTCGAACCCAATAACCAAAGTCCAATCCGGGAGTTACCCCATAAGCCCATAAATCAATTTAGGCCCATTAGGCCCCATTAAAATTTAAAGGTCCATTAGTCGCATTTGGGCTTTATGGAGGCGGTTTTGGGCCCAATTGGATCCAACCAATTTTGCCTAAACCTAACTTGGTACAACCAAGCCCAATAAGCCCAATAACAACATTAAAGCCCAATTTTACAAAATATGCCCAATTCAATTAAATTTCAAAATTCCAAATTCCCAATTTAATTACACAAAGTGTATAACACAATTAATTACCCAATTAACATTTCCAAAACACCAATTAGCCTAATTAATCAAGCTCATTAACAACAAAACATGTCCAACACATTTCATCAAAAATCAAACCTAATTTACATGTATATTGTTCTCGGCAATGGAGGGGATTTGTGTCAGATTCGGTTTCAATCCAATTAAATCTTCAATCGACATTAAATCAACATCCTCAATCATTTCAAGTCATCCAATGATCAACGAAACAAAAAATTACCAAGAATTAGGGCACTCAACCATTCGGCCAACACAAGAAATTTGAGGAAATTTGTTCCAAACACAATTTCATCAAATTGATCCAATCAACACTTAATTAAAACACATTTAAGCATACTAATTCATCCAATTTCATTTAATCATGCTCAAATTCATTTTACCCAAATTTTAAGCCCTAATCAAATTTCAAGCTTTTCAATCGCTCTGATACCATTGTTGGATTTTCTACAGCCCCAATGATCGAATATAAAGTAAGAAATACATGTGAATACATACGAGGGAGTTGCGAAATACTCACATCGATCGGTTGAGCGACGCGCGAGGCAACAAAAATTATTTTCTCCCTCCATGGACTGCTCGGCAGTGAGCTGCTGTGGCTCCTCCAAATTCGGCCATTGTTGCTCCTTGAACAAGCTCCAAGCTTCGTCAAATGATTCCAAGCTCATTGGAGGACTTCCCTATCACCTTCGCATGTCTCTTGGAGTGCTAGCTCTCGATGTTTTTGCCACAAAAACCATCACACTTGCTTCCCATCTTCTCGGTTTTGCCCAGCAGAAAACCAGTGTGAGAGAGAGGAGAGAAAAGAGAGTGAGTGAGTTGTCTTTGTTTGGTAAGGATTTGTGTATCTAATACACAATTGATTTTCAAAAAATCAATTGATACTTTTACCAAAAAACAAGCCATAAATGCTTTCCATCAACTACACAGATCACTTCCCATCAATCAGTGAATAGTGACTGGCGTCAATCACTCAAAGTGAACGACATCTATTACTTGATTGACGAATGATGTGACGCTAGATGCGACTAGTGATTTGACGCTTGATTTGACTTGCGTGCCGCACTCGAATTCGAAATGCGAATGCGCTCGCAAACAATCCCGGGCTCGGGTTCGCTAATTCCAAATTAACGAATTTTCCGTTGCGACGTAATTAAATGATTATGCCTAGCGAAATCACTATTCACGTCGCTAACGAATTAATTCTAAATTAACTCGTTTGCCCGAATTAAAATCTAATTTTAATTCCGCGTCAAAATCCAATTTCATATAATATATCAAATATATTATTTTATCGATTAATTCCAAATTAATTGTTTTCTCTCTCTTCAAATGATATTTTATCCCAGATAAAATATCTTTGTAATTAATCCCAGATTAATTTTCTCTCTCATCATTAATTAATCCCAGATTAATAAAAGTGCGAGTCATACGTCATCGGTGAATCTTCGGGAAGCGACCCATGAGATCCCCTGATATGTTGGCAGTAAATTCGGTCGTCAGACTATCCGAACACATAAGAACTTAGTATTACGTTTATACCGATTTACAAGACAAGGTTGGCTTCTAGCAAAGCGCCATGCCTACCCAATTCTCCAGAAATATCCTTACATGAAAATAAGATCTATATCAGACGTAGTATACGTGGTATTGTGTATTTCGATCCAGTATCAGATGATCACATGCAAGGCCTGGGGCTGGTACAGTGTCTGCCCCGTACGAAGCATATATCAGATTACGAGCAACTAGTCTCTTTATTATCGGATAATCATGACCAAGTCATATTATCCCGACGGTTGCAACCTTTTTAGAGAACCAATTCTGTATCCCTACGCGATCATCATCTCCATATGACTGGAGTGACACTTCCGTCTCGACATCACACCCAACACACTACGATTCTCAATATACGCAGCAGAGGCGTACACATAACCTGTTAAAGCCCTGGACGACCACAACCAAAGTATATTGATTGTCGCAAGTATTAGCGGTGAAAGTCTCAGGTTAATACCAAATACACCTACCCTGATTTCGGACTTCCATAGACACATAGTCACACTACCAATGGAATTCCGAGGGGGTCTATCCAGAGCGAAGCTGTTTCCCATTCCATCAGTAAAAAACAACCTCCTATTACACTTGCATGAGTATCCTATACCCAAATATATGAGAACTATACCGTTTGTGCCCTCACAACGCGCACAAGTGTAATACTAGTCTTTTACGCATTTATTGATGTCCAATCTCGATAATACTCTGACTAGGGATATTTAATAATTTATCCTTCGTGGATTGATACTGTCTCATATCATTCTCAATCCAGGAACAAATCATAAGGACCTCTTATCATTTATATATCTTCATGATCTAATCACAAATGATAAGAGTGCAATCTCCTTTGTCACATAGTTAATTTGTTGAACAACACCATGATATGTACAAATAGTGACGCTATGGGTCATAATTGTCCAACACAAAACCCCCGCAAACCACTTAACCTAACCCAAAACCCTTGAACACACCAAGCCCACCACCAAAAGCCAACCACACGCCCACCATAAGCCTACACACGCCCAAGCCCACTTAAAACACATCCAAATAATTTAAATACATATTTAACACATGGGAAAATCAAAACAAATTATATAAAATCTAAATAATTGCCTACCTAATTAACATAAATCAAAAATATTAACTTCCTAATTATCTCACCTTTATTGTATGATCTCTCATTCCTTCTCCAACAAGATTTAACCCTAGCCTTTGCCTATAAAAGAAACACAATTTCAACCCTTCACCTCTCATAGCTCTCACGCCTAATACAAGAAGAATAAGTAAAAATAATCCCCTCACTCTCCTCACTTCACATTGCCGCAAGTATCACCACCTAAAACACCACTCCATTGCCGCAAGTCATCATCCCACTTAACCTAACTCCATTGCCGCAATACCCCTCATATACAGCACCTTAAACTGCCGAGAACACCCATCCTACACAGTCCTCTTAAACTACAGAGATAACCCTTCATAGACACAGTCCACTGCATGCCGAAACCAACCCCAAACTACCTCACACACTGCCGTAAATACCCTTTACTGACAAGCCCTAAACTGCCACACAATATCCTCACAAAACAGTCCCTTTTAACCCGAAACAGTAGCCCTTCACTGCCTCTATACACCACCGAAAATACTCCCCCAAACTGCCTCCAGTATTACCGAAAATCAGCAGCCCAAGTACCCCAAAACAGCAGCCAAAACACCCCCAAAAAAGTACCTAAAATCACCAAAATAGTGAACAAAAACTGCACTTTAAAACCCTTAACCAACCACCAAAATAGCAGCCCCTATACCCTTAAAAAATGCAAAAAACAGTAGCCTTATACAACAAAAACAATGACTAAAAAATAGCAGCAAAACAGCAACAAAACGGAGTCAAAACAGTAGCCCGAACAGTGAAACAACGAGAAAAGACGTGAACCAGTGAACCAGAAAAGTTACGGAGCTTTAGCCCTTCCGATCACCGTATAACGCGAGTCCGAAGGTTAGACCTGAGGGCACTTTTCTCATTTATTTTTATTTATGTCTTAATTGTTTACTGAATTTCATTTGCATGAATATTGTGAAATGATGTGTGTTGTGGCCCTTGAATAAAATGGAAAATGTGTCTTCTCTTGTGGTATATAGAATGGAAACCCAGACATAAATTCCGTAGCCGAATCCGAATGGGCGGTAGTGCGGTCTGTACTTGGGATACAACTCAACGTACCACTTGAGTAAATGGCGCATATTTTGTTTTATGTTATCTTGATTCATTTACTATCCGCTATTTAATTTCTACATGTTATTTGTTTGTGTAATGATGTGATAAAGCGCATGGGCTTAGCAAGTTGGATTAAAGGTCCTCCATGTCGAGGGATTAAAAGCCTATGTCCTACCTTTGCCACGATGCTTTGCCGCGCCGGATGATGTATATTCGATTGAATGTAAGATGTGTTCAATCGAGTATATGAAGTTCGATATTGTTATCATTACTTTTATATGCATTATGTTATTATGCGCATGGGCTTAGCAAGTTGGATTAAAGGTCCTCCATGTCGAGGGATTAAAATCCTACGGCCTACCTTTGCCACGATGCTTTGCCGCGCCGGATGATGTATATTTGATTGAATGTAAGATGTGTTCAATAGGGTATACGAAGTCCGATATTGTTGTCTTTAAATTTATACACATTATGTTATTGTGCGTATGGGCTTAGTAAGTTGGATTAAAGGTTCTCCATTTGGGGGAAGAAAAGCCTAAAAACCTACCTTTACCACGATGTTTTGCCGCGCTGGATGATGTATATTTGATTGAATGTAAGATGTGTTCAATCGGGTATACGAAGTCCGATATTGTTGTCTTTAATTTTATATGCATTATGTTATTGTTCGCATGGGCTTAGTAAGTTGGATTAAAGGTTCTCCATTTAGGGGAAGAAAAGCCTAAAAGCCTACCTTTACCACGATACTTCGTCGCACTCTTTTATTACATTGTTTGCCTTTTGTATGACATCTCCTAGCATAATCATGCATCATATTGCATTGCGCATGGGCTTAGTATGTTAGTCTAAAGGTTCTCCATTTGAGAAAAGAAAAGTCTAAAAGACTACATTAAAGGTTCTCCATTTTAGATCTTTAAAGTATGATAAAGAAATTGAAGGATCTTCATAAATCTATCTTTAGACTTTAGAAGTACTAATATTGCAATAAATAACTCTTGGAGAGTTAATGACTATTCTCAAGGAGACAAAGTCAAGATTTGCAATTAGGCAAGTAGCGCAAGGGGCACCTTACTTCGATATTCTAGAAGTCCAAGGCTTGGCCAAAGGCTTCTGGAGTGTTGAAACAGGCAAAGGCAAAATCATTATAATCTTCTGGGAAGATAAAGGACATATCCCAAAATGTCTGCCTAAATTGTGGTAAACGGGATCGCGGAAGCGTGACTGCCATTTGGACAAAGCAGACATGAAGGAATTGAAGACGAGCAAGGCTCTGACTTCAAATATGTTTGTCAACATTATGTTCACTACTAGTATTAAAATTAGATTTTAAATACTTAGTGTGGAACATAAAATATACATACTGGTGTTCAGAATCTGCTTTGAGCAGGATACTGACTTCCATAGAGATTTATCTGCGAATTGGAAACAGGACGAAAGTCGCTGTTTTAATCGTAGGTACCTAAGTTTAGGAACTACCCTCGGGTGTGTACCTAAATTTGGAAACTGTTATAATGTAACTAGTTTGACTAGAAACATTATCTCTATATCAGTGTTTAACCCGTTGGGTTGAACCTTTATATTCTAGAACACTAAAGTGTTTCATTATATAAAGATGATATTGAGATAAACATATTAGATATGAATAACAGAATTTATATTTTGAATATAAATAAATCTCAAATATATAACATGAAAAATAAATAGCTCAACTGATTTGATCAGAAGAAACTTAATTGTGGCATTGTTGTCTGGGACACAATTAAACAAGACTCGTATATCCACACTTTTGAAGAGTGGGTACTAGGACTGATTTGATTCCATTCAAATAAAGTCTACGAATCTAGTTTATTGGGCAATGTGCCTAAAACACCTTTACTTGGTAAAAGTGCAAATGCCACCGATCTGTTAGCCCTAGTTCATAGTGAAGCAAGTGGGCCCATGTCTAGCTAGGCTAGATGTGGATATGAATATTTCGTGACCTTACAGATGTGACATCGCGTTATGATTATGTGTTTCTTTTGAAACACAAATCGGAAACTTTTAATGTTTCGACACAAAATAGACAAATAGATAGGCTAAAGTATTAAACCGTCACGATTAGACCGTAATGGAAAATACTTAAGCAATAAGTTTCTAATATACTTGGGAGAGTAAAGTATTCTTTCAAATGAGGACTCCTTCCGGAACACGTCAGTTTGACGATTTGTCCGAACGGAGAAACAGAATTTTGTTGGACATAATAAGGTTAATCATGAGTCGCTCTGAGCTACCATTTCCTTCAACGGATACGCATTAATAGTGCATAACTTATTTAGAATAAGGTTCCATTAAAATCTGTTAGACAGATTTCATATTAGATATGAACGGGAAAGAAACCGGGTTTCTCAATCCAGTAAATTTGAGATGCTAGGCATATGTTTGGATGATACCAAACTAAAACCCAAATTGGATAAGTGCCGAATTGTAGATTATCCTAGGGATACCAAAGTATAGTACTTATACAACTCACAAGAGAACAATGTAATTGTTGCTCACCATGCGGTTTTCCTAAGAGGAATACCGATATGTAGTGGTAAATGGGAGGATAGTATAACTCGATGAAAATCGGAGTAATACTGTTCCAGGCACAGATCCTTAATGGAACACAAATAGTTCATCAAGGATGAAAATATTCCAATAATCTTTGAATACACAAGAACCACGTATGTCGGAGAGTGTCAGAAAACAACATGGGGTATGGGTTTCTGATCTCACCTCATAAAGATGTCAATCTTATTGAGGTATACCAACTAACTAATTATGAAGAAGTGATACAAGGTATCGACTCCCTGTTATGGCAAAGTGCCATGAGTCCGAAATGGATTCCATGTATATCAACATGTTTAGAACTAGTTGATGTACCGCAAGGCATTGTGCCTACTGGTACTTTATAAGTCTTCAAGGAAGACGTACATGGGAGGCAACATACCAACGTATAAAGCTAGGCTTTTAGCAGAAATGTATCTTTATCAATATTGTGTTGATTACGACGAAACCTTTTACCTGTTGCCACGGTAAATCCATTTGGATAATTATTGCTAATTATGCATGTTTCATTTGTGAAATATGTCAGCTTAACTGGAAAATCAGTTTCCTGAAAAGGAAACCTTTTGGAAGATGTTTACAACATCCTGAAAATTTTGTCGTACCAAAACTAGCAAACAAGGTTTGCAAGTTATTCGATCCATGTTTGGATTGAAGCAAGCATTAGGTTCTTAGAATTATCGTTTTGATGTAATCATAATGCTTTATGATTTAATTCAAAACGAAATGATTCTTGTGTATGTAAGAGGGTTAGTGGGAGCGCACTGACAGTGGATGTCTTATAAATAATGATAATATGTCATATCTTGGAAATGATTATTCCCATAAAACAATAGGCGAAAGCTTGGCTTTCGATAAAACTCTCCGAGAAATCGTACATTGAAAAATGTATGCGACCTGGTGTCTCATACGCTTTGAGCATATGGATTCACAAACAGTCCAATCCAAGTGATAGTCACTGGATTGATGTTAAGAACATCCGTTAGTATCTTGGAGAACTAAAGATGTTATCTTAAACTATGGAGATAGAGAACTTGAAGTGACTAGGATCACTGTTGCAAGTTTCCTAACCGATAAAGACGACTATAAGTCGCAAACGGTACTATATAGTTTGAATAACGGAACAGTGAACTGGAAATCTTCCAAGCAAGATATTGTTACCGAATAAACAACAGATGCGGGTTATTGTTGCAGCTGAGGCAGCAATGGAAGCCTTCTGGGTCGATATAAAATCTAATTAGATTAAATATAATTTTGTTAGCAGCTGAGCTAGGCTTGAGCACA
Organism: Zanthoxylum bungeanum; assembly: GCA_019454045.1. NCBI lineage: Eukaryota > Viridiplantae > Streptophyta > Magnoliopsida > Sapindales > Rutaceae > Zanthoxylum > Zanthoxylum bungeanum. The sequence goes on along the minus strand of SKCR01046110.1, from coordinate 52,411 downwards.
GGCTAAAGAATTAATGGTCTTATCAACGATCCAGATAAATACTTCGATTTTCATCTGATCCGTTCGGATCATAAATCGTGACAATGTGATGATCGTATAAATTGTATCAGACGATAATCATGCAAATCCGCTGACGAAAGCATTTTCTCAGTAGTTTGAGCCAATCGTACATAGTTCGGGTGTTAGACACTCGAGTGACTGGCTATAGGCCAAGTGGGAGATTGTTGGACTATTATGACCCAAAGGAGATTGCACTTTTATCATTTGTGATTAGATCAACTAGATGTATAAATGATAGGAGGTCCCTATGATTTGTTCCTGGATGGAGAATGATATGAGACAGTATCAGTCCATGAAGGATAAATCATTAAATATCCCTAGTCAGAGTATTATCGAGATTGGACATCGATAAATACGTAAAAGACTAGTATTACACTTGTGCGCGTTGTGAGGGCACAACGACATAGTTCTCATATATTTGGGTATAGGATACTCATGCAAGTGTAATAGGAGGTTGTGTTTTACCAATGGTACGGGAAACAGCTTCGCTCTGGATAGACCCCCTCAGAATTCCATTGGTAGTATGACTATGTGTCTATGGAAGTCCGAAATCAGGGTAGGTGTATTTGGTCTTAACCTGAGACTTGCACCGCTAATACTTGCGACAATCAATATACTTTGGTTGCAGTCGTCCATGGCTTTAACAGGTTCAGTGTACGCCAATGCTGGGTATATTTAGAATCGTAGTGTGTTGGGTGTGATGTCAAGACGGAAGTGTCACTCCAGTCATATGGAGATGATGGTCACTTAGGATACGGTACTAGTACTCTTAAGTATTGCAGTCATCGGGATAATATGACTAGGTCATAGTTATCCGATTATAGAGACTAGTTACCAGACATCCGACATGTGATTCGTACGGGGCAGACACAATTACAGCCCCAGGCCTAGCACGTGATCAACCGATACTGGACATAAATACACAATACTACGTATAATAAGCCTGATATAGATCTGTTATTCCTGTAAGGATATTTCTGGAGAATTGGGTAGGCATGGCGCTTTGCTAGAGGCCAAACTTGTCTTGTAAATCGGTAAAACGTAGTACTTAGTACTTACGTGTTAGGATAGTCCGATGACCGAATTTACTGCCAACATATCCGGGGATCTCATGGGTCGCTTCCCAAAGATTCACCGATGACGTATGACTCACACTCTTAATTAATCTGGGATTAATTAGAAGAGAGAGAAAATTAATCTGGGATTAATTGCGGAGATATTTTATCTAGGATAAAATATCATTTAAAGAGAGATAACGATTAATTTGGAATTAATCGAAGAATTAATATATTCGATATATTAAACGAAATTGGATTTCGACGCAGAATTAAATTAGATTTTAATTCAGGCGAACTAATTAATTTAGAATTAATTCGTTAGCGACGTGAATAGTAATTATGCTAGGCATGATTATTTAATTAAATTAGATTTAATTACGTCGCAACGGAAAATTCGTTAATTTGGAATTAGCGAACCTGAACCCGGGATTATTTGCGAGCGCATTCGCATTTCGAATTCGAGTACGACACCCAAGTCAAATAAAGCGTCAAATCGCTTGTCGCAACTAGCGTCACATCATTCGTCTATCAAGTGATCGATGTCTTTCACTTTGAGTGATTGACGCAAGTCACTATTCACTGATTGATGGATTGATGTGAGTTGATGGAAGTGGTTGAAGCCATTAATGACTTGATGTTCTGTACCCCCACAGGGCATACGGTAGTTTGTTAGCCCAATCTTTGCAGTTCTTTGTCATCTTGGCTAATATCTTATTTACTATCTTATTGGCTGCCTCGACTGCCCCATTTCCCCGCGGCCAGTAAGGTGACGACTTGTGATGTCCTATCTCATATCTCTGTAGAATTGCCTTCGTTTCCCCTTGAAACTGAACTCCGTTATCTGTCACTACATGATGCGGCATCCCATATCGACATATGATGTTCAGAGCTATGAACTTCACCATCTGCTTCGCTATGACGTCACGAAATGACTCGGCTTCCACCCATTTCGAGAAGTAGTCCACTGCCACTACTATGAAACGATGTCCATTTGATGCATTCGGTCGAATCTCCCCGATCATATCAATTCCCCATGCTGAGAAAGGTCATGGCTCTGATAGCCCGTGCAACTCTGTGTGCGGCAGATAGCTCAAATTACCGTGTGCTTGACAATCATGACAATGTTTTACCATCTTTGCACAGTCTGTCTCCATGGTCAATCAGTAGAAACCCTGTCTTACAATCTTGCGAGACAAATTCAACCCATTCATATGCGGTCTACATACCCTGGCATGTATTTCTTCCATTGCCTTCTGAGCCTCTTCTTTTCTCAAACACTTCAGCTGAACGCCATTTACCTGTCTCTTGTACAATTCTCCTTTCAAAATCACATACTGAGAAGCCAACTTCTGAAAGGCTATTCTGTCTTTTCTACTTGCTCCTCTGGGAATTCGATGTGTTCCAGGTATTGCTGAATATCATGGTACCAAGGTTTTCCGTCGTCGATCTCTACTTCCAAAACTCTTTCTATCTCATAAACAGGTCTGCTCGCTGTTGTCAGTACCAATGGTCTCATGACTAACTTCTCTGGATTTTCCCAAGTCGCTGCAAGTGTAGCTAATGCGTCTGCCATCTGATTGTCTTTTCGTGGTAAGTGCTGAAACTTACAATCGGGGATAGTCCCAACTTTTTGAGGTAAAAAATGTAAGGTTTCAACCGTTCTTCCTTCAATTCCCATTCTCCCTGCATCTGTCGGACTACCAACATCGAATCTCCGTAGACCTCCATGCTCTCAGCCTCCAAGGCTATCAATGTAGTCAATCTAAAAGCACATGCTTCATACTCGGCCATGTTGTTAGTTACTCCGAACTTCAACCTCTTGGCCATAGGCAAGGTTTCTCCCTCGGGGGTCACTATCACAATCCCAATTCCGGCTCCTTTGCAATTCACCACTCCGTTGAAATACATTTTCCATCCTTGAACTGTTATTGCTTGGATCTCTTCATCTGGGAATTCAAACTTGTATTGATCCCCTTCAATAGGTTTCAATGCCATGAACTCTACTACGGCTCGCCCCTTAATTACTTTGGAGGTGAGATACTCAATGTCAAACTCTGTCAGCAACACTAACCATCTGCCCAACTTCCCCACTAGCGAAGGCACTGAATGTAGATACTTCAAGGGATTTTCTTTGGCTACCACCTGGATCTTGTAAGACTGGAAGTAATGCCGTAGTTTTCTGGACGCCCATACAACTGCCAAACAGATCTTCTCTACTTCTTGATAGAAGGCTTCGTACGGAAGCATCTTCTTACTGAGATAGTAGACTACATGCTCTACCCATGTCTCATCTGCCTGTACCATCATGGCCCCAGGTGCTTTTAATTCTATGGCCAAATACAATATCAAGGGTCTGCCCGGTCTCGGAGTTTTCAATACATGAGGTTTTACCAAGTATTCTCTGATCTTGTCGAAGGCTGCTTGACATTGCTCATTCCATTTCATTGGCTGGTCTTTTCTCAGAAGTTTGAAGATAGTCTCACATACTGATGTCAACTTGGCGATGAACCGACTGATATACTAAATTTTTCCCAAGGAATGCTCTGACTTCCTTCTCGTTCTTCGGTGCTGGCATCTCAGTAATTGCTTTGATCTTCTCAGAGTCTACCTCTATTCCCCCCATTCCAACTGTATGTCCCAGCAATTTTCCTGATGTTACCCCAAACACACATTTCTTGGGATTCAACCGCAAGTTGTATTTGTCAACTCTCTGAAGGAACTTCTCTAATGTTTCTATATGCCCAATTGTTGTCTCTGATTTTACCATCATATCATCCACATACACTTCAATCTCTTTGTTCTTCAAATCATGGAATAGCGTAGTGGTCATCCGCTGATAAGTAGCTCCTGCATTCTTGAGCCCAAATGGCATTACCTTGTAAAAATATGTGCCCCACTCGGTGACAAAGGCAGTCTTGTGCTTGTCTTCTTCATCCATGAGAACCTGATTGTATCCTGAAAACCCATCTGCAAATGAATACATGGCAGATAAAGCCGCACTGTCAACTAGCACATCTATATGAGGTAGAGAAAAATCATCTTTCGGGCAAGCCTTGTTAAGATCTCTGTAATCCACACACATTCTGACCTTCCCGTCTTTCTTTGGCACCGGCACAATATTTGCCAACCACTCATGATACTTCACCACTTCCAGGAACCCCACATCTATCTGTTTCTTGACTTCCTCTCTGACTTTCTCGGCCCACTCAGGTCTCATCCGTCGAAGTTTCTGTTTCACTGGCCTCATATTCGGATAAGTTGGAATTGTATGCTGGGCGATGCTTCTGTCTACTCCAGGCATGTCCTCATAGGACCAAGCAAACACTTTGGCATATTTGGCCAATATTCCTTCTAATTTCTCCCGCTCCTCAGAGGTAACCTCACTTGCAATTAGAATTTCCATGGGGCTCTCAAGTGTACCAAGGTTAAATGCATTGGTTTTTGTGGAGCTAATATCAAATATACTCAAGTCATGCAAATTGAAAGGAGAGACTCAGAGGAGTAAGCAAAATGATTGTCTTTATTGCTAGCAGATGCAGGAATACATTCAAATAAATCAGAGAGATAAACATCTTCATCCTCCACAGATGCTTCATCTCCCACAGCTGAGACTTCATCTTTTTCCTCGAGGGTCAGGCCCTCCAACTTCATCAGCTCTTCTTCCCATTTCTCTTCTTCCTTCTTCATAATTTCCGATGCCAGTGACTTCTCACTTATCACCTCCTGAAAGATCTCAAACCCGGGCACCACAATCCCATTGAATTCTACCGGTTTAGGTTCTCCCTGATATCTCGTTGCCTTCACAAACATTCCATCAGCTTCAACCCTTTTCTTTGGCTTTCGGCTTATCCTCATCAGACATGTATCCCAACCCTCTCCGGGTAGTCTGCCCCTTAAAGTTTGGCAATGTCGAACCTTTACCCGGCTCGAACTTCATCTTCTCCATGATCCTAGCCACCTTAGGATCCACCCACTCCTCAAAAGTTGCCGATACCTGGAACCTCGCGAAAGGCTGTACCTCTAAAGCAGCCACAACATTATCTACTTCAGCTCAGATGGTGACAATCTCTCCCCTGTACGGGAACTTAATAACCTGATGCAGAGTGGAGGGCACGCCCCCAAGCTTGTGAAACCACGGCCTTCCCAATAACAAAGCAAAAGTGGCCGGGATATCCAGCACTATGAACTCAACCTCATCTTCAATTGGACCCACTTTGACCATTGCCGCAAAAGTACCCTCAACTCCCCTCTTACTATCATCATAAGCTGATAGTCATATTGGAGGGATCCAGATCAGTTGCCTTCATTCCCAACCTTGCCAAAATCTTCAATGGGCATACATTAATGGATGAGCCATCATCTATCATCACACAAATAGTTGCTTGTTGTGATTTCTTCCTCGGCCGGGAGTTCTTCCTCAGAAAAGGTTATTATCTGCAAAGCTTCCTTTTGCACTGATCCGACAAACATTGCGGGGTTGGCATCCTCCATCACCACTATCTTGCTCAAGGCCTCAATCATGACCCACCTGTGCTCCTGAGACGAACACAATAATTCCCAGATGCTAAATTGTGCCTGTGTCTTCCTCAACTGACGTATCATTGCATCCCCCTCAGCATTCTCCATATTTTCAGACAGTTATCTACCTTCCTTAACACTTTACCCTTCTCAACTGTGTCACTGTAGAAATACTCGATGCGTGTCTTTCCTCTCACCTCCTCTTCATCTATACTGGAGAAGTCTTCCCAAAAATTCTTTCCCTGTTATGTTTCATCTTCGCTGTTGTTATCCCAAATTCCCAAGCAAAAGGCTTGGTAGTCAAATGATTTGAGGACAAGGCTTTCGAGCAGACCCGAGTTTATCATATAGGTTGGTGGTGGGATGGAGTGATAATTCGGCAGAGGGTTCTTATGTGTGTTAGGCTGTTCTATTTCAGGGTCGAATATTTTTTGGAGTCTATAAGGTCCTGGATTTCGTGGCGAATACGGGCACAATTGTCAGTGTCATGGCCCTTCTGTTGGTGGAAATGACAATACTGGTTCAGGTTGAGATGCGGTGGTGGGGGGTGTGGAAGTGGTTTGGTTTCTAGGGGTTTCAGAAGTCCCTGTCTTTGTAGTTTCTCCAATACTTTAGACAAGGGTCTACCAAGGTCGGAGAAACGCTGATTCCGGATAGCAGCAATCTCAGCAGAAATAGGTTTGGCACCTGATCTTCCCCCAATGGGCCTCCTGTTCAGGCTATAGAACTTTTGTTCTCAGCTTCTTCTTCTTCAATGTCCATGACAGTCTCCCTCAACTGTCGAAAATCAGTAATCATGGGAGTCATTCTCCTCAGCTTTCCATAAATCGAGGGCTTAGTACTCTTGATAATCATCTTTATCTGGTCCTTCTCTGAGGGCCGAGTCTGCATTTTTAGAAGCTGGCTTCTCCAACGGTCTACATACTCTTTGAAGCTTTCTTCCGGCTTCTGGTTGGTGTTTTCTAAGTCCCGGAGTGACAAGTCGATCTCCAGATCTGTGACATACTGTTTTAAAAAAGGCCTCTGCCAATTCCCTCCAATCCTCCTTGATCTTCCTCTCCAGGTTGTGATACCAAACCACTGGTGCCCCCTCGAGTGACATCCCAAACATTTTTTGAACCTGACACTTGGATAAACCCACTGAACTCATAACTGAAACAAACTGACGGAGATGGACCCTCGGATCCCCATTCCCGTTGAACATGTCCATATCAGGAATCTTGAATTGAGCTGGCAACTGTTCTTCAAAGGTCATTGCCTCATAATCTAGCAGGTCTTCATGTTTTCCCTCATCTTACAGGTAACCGACTCTACCTGATCTCGGAGTTTCTGCAGTTCAGCTTGAGACCCTGCCACTTTCCCCGCAGCATATTCAGCCATATCATCATCAAAACTCGGAATATCATCATTTTCTCTAGTCGGAGGGTTCACACCTCTCATCTCAGAGTTTCCCCCAGCACGGGCACATCCATATTGGCCATAGCATCAGTCAAGGCTTGCAACTGTTCAGTAACCTTGGTGAGATTGGTTTCCAACTGATCCATACGGGATGTTTCAATCTCTGATTCACTCAAGTTTGCTATCGGCCTTTTAATAAGTCTTCCATTTTCCCTAACCCAACCGATATCTATGATGACTCTTAAGACACAAGAGAGTTAACACGATGTGTGTATGCATGAGATGCATGAGATACGTGCAATGTGTGGAACATATAATTTGGCCCATTGTCATTTTAAAGATTCAATCATATTATTGCAAGGTGAAAACTTGTCCCAGTTGAAAAGGCCCAACAGGTTTACACCTTTGCGAAACATGGTTAAAAACTTCAAATGATAAGGGGCCCAAACACAGGATGGCCCATCGGCATTTTAGAAACTTTGGCCCAATTGTCATAGGAAATGAACTCGTCCCAGTTTAAATGTCCCAACAAGTTCTCATTTCTGACAAGAAGTCCAACTGTATCCAAATGAGGATGGTCCTAAACATAAGCATAAAGAAATAATTTCTACCGAGTGGCCCATCGACATTTCAGAAGCTTTTGGCCCAATTGTCATAGGATACGAACTCATCCTAGTATAAATGGCGCAACAAGTTCTCATTTCTGACAAGAAGTCCAACTGCATCCAAATGAGGATGGTCCACAAGCACAAGGAAATAGTTGTTATAGGTCATACAACTCCAGTCTACGTGTGGGTTTGCGGGAGTGTGGACAAAGACTCTCGCTGGCGAAAGATTACACATAACTAGGTCTCCCCACTCAAGGGTTCGAGCGACCAAGTGAGCGCACCTTTTTTATACCTTATGGTACATGCCAACGTGTTATGGTGTGTGACTGACTGTCAAATGGATTTCCCGTTGTAGATTCCCCAGAGGGAGGGCGGAGCGAACTCTCTTAAAAACCCAAGCCTCTTAGGCTCTTATCACTTGGTGATAGGAATAAACAACGAGTCCTCCAAATTAGTCCATCACAGTAGGCTACAAGTACATGATTATCTAGGTGCCTTCGCAGCTTTTCCTTATAGAAAGGTAGTGAATGAGGGAAGACATCAAACCATTACCTAGCCTTAAAAGTGCCTTTGAGATGTTGATTCTCTATCCCCAGTGGAGTTGCCAGACTGTAGGACACAGATGTTGGACGACTCTGTTCTGGGCTCGCAGCCCGGTTGGGAGTATGGAGTAGCCCGCGGGGGACTAAACCGGAGAAATAACATGGAGTCGCCACCCGGTGTGAATCGGGAAAATGATTTAAGGCCGCAGTCACCCCTCGCAAGGGAAGACCTCAATCCGTTGGGTTCGGAATGGTCCCTTACTTATGCCACTTGTATTGATATGATTTGTGCAATAATCTAACCAAGCCTAAGCAACATATATTTCCAAGGATAATCTACTCCTAAGTTCGCATGTGTAGGCACTGGATTTTTGCATATTAGTCCCTATGATGAGTCTCATTTGGAGACACTACCTTTTAAGTCACGGAAGTCACGGGAAACGGACGTCGGAATGAGAAATTCAGAATAAGTACGTCATCGGATTCATTTCACAAGTTCACTGTTTTCGTTCGTGCTGCGTTCGTGACCACGTTCGAATGTCAAGCAGGTTGTGGGCGTTCGTGTAGAGTTCGAATCGGCGTTTGAACGGTGTCGGTATTTCTGGTTTTACTGCTAGCCTCACACCCAAGCCCAATTAGCCCACCAATGCCCATAAAACACATCCAAAATAATAAAACACATATTTAACACATGAGGAATTAAATAAAATCTAAAAATCATATACCAAATTAAAATAAATATCAAATAAAATCATGCCTAATTAAAATCAATCAAGAATATTATATACCAAACTAAACATATTATATGCCTAAAACAAACAAATTAAATATATCATATTCCTAATTTAGCCAAGACATGTCCCCCAATCAAATATTAGACTTTCCTTGTGAGACACTAATTGATTCCTTCCTTTTCAAACAAGGAGAAGCCCTAGCCTTTGCCAATAAAAGAAACTACTTCTCAACCCTTCACTCTGCTAGCTGATTCACACATAATTCACACAAGAAATCTCCCTTCTCCTCCTGACTATTCATGAAAAATACAAAGAAAAAGCATAGCAATCCACACCTGATACACAAGAAAAGAAGCAAAGAATTTTCTCTCATCCTCCCCCCTCCATAGCCGAATACACAGCCCTTAAACACCCTTGCATTACCGAAAATCACAGCCCTTAAACACCCTGCATTACCGAAAATCACAACCCCTGAATTCCCAAAACGGTAACTAAAAAAAACTGCACCATAAACCTTCAAAAACATCCAAAAACAGTAGCCTAAAACACCAAAATACAGCAGCAAAACAGCAGCGAAACTGAGGGAAAACAGCAGCCCGAAGAGTGAAGCAGCGAAGGGAAACGTTAAACCAGTGAACCAGAGGAGTTGCGGAGCATCCACCCTTTCGACGACCGTGTACGGTACTTTCCAAAGTCGACATAAAAGGTTAGACCTTAGGGCACCGTTCTCATTAGTTTATATTCATCTTTTAATTGTTTATTGAATTTTATTCGCATGAGAGTCGTTGCATAATGTGTGTTGTGGGCCTTGAATGAATGAAAATGTGTCGCCTCTTGTGGTATATAGGATGAAAACCCGGACATAAATTTCATAGCCGATTCTGAATGGACTGTAGTATGATTTGTACTCGGGATACAACTCCACGTACTACTTGAGTATACGGCACATATTTTATTTCACGTTATCTTGATTTGTTTATTATCGTTATTTATTTTATGCATGTTATTTGTTTGAGTAATGATGAGGTCAAATGCATGGCTTAGTAAGTGCGATTAAAGGTCCTCTATTTCGAGGGGTTAAAATCCTTTACCACGATGCTTCGCCGCGCCGGACGATGTGTATGCGGTTGAATGTGAAATGTGTTCAATCGGGTATACGAAGTCCGATAATGTTGTTTCTTTTATTTCTTATATGCATGGTGTTATTAGCGCATGGGCTTAGTAAGTACGATTAAAGGTCCTCTATTTCGAGGGGTTAAAATCCTTTACCACGATGCTTCGTCGCGCCGGACGATGTATATTCGGTTGAATGTGAGATATATTCAATCGGGTATACTAAGTTCGATATTGTTGTCTTTATTTCTTATATGCATTGTTATTAGCGCATGGGCTTAGTAAGTGCGATAAAAGGTCCTCTATTTCGAGGGGTTAAAATCTTTTACCACGATGCTTTGCCGCGCAGGACGAGGTACACAAGATTGGATGAGAATGAGTTCAATCGGACACGTGAGGTCCTACATTGTGGATTTGTTTGTCTATGTATGTGTTGCATGCATCAGGTCTGTTTCCATTCGAAAGCGTTCTTGAACGCTATACGAACGCGAACCTTCTGTTTACCGTTCGAACGCATTTTCGGACACTACTCGAATGCGCACGCATTTTCGTAGTTTATCATGCATCAATTCTGGTTCCATTCGAATGCATTCTCGAATGCTATACGAACACGAACCTTCTATTTACCGTTCGAACGTGTTTTCAGACGCTACTTGAATGCGCACGTATTTTCGTAGTTTATCATGCATCAGGTCTGGTTCAATTCGAACGCGTTCTCGAACGCTATAAGAACGTGAACCTTCTTTTTACCGTTCAAACGCGTTTACGAACGCTACACGAACGCACACACACTGAACTGAGTCATTTTCATCATATTCTATGCGTAATTACCCCTATCAGTTATCCCTTTGTATTACGAATCTGATTGCATCTTTTCATTACACATGATTGTGCAATTGCCATTTATTTGTATTCCCCACATGTATGAGTACAATATGCTTATTAAGTTGTATGATTGCCGTATGTTAATTTACCTTTATGCATGCAAATTCGGACATAGATTATATACAAATAGGTTGTATGCAAATTTGGACATAGATTACATGCAAATAGGTTGTATGTAAACATGAAAAATATGTTATATGCAAACTTAGATATGAGCTTTGTACTTATGCATGCGAACTTAGGAGTAAATTATCCTTTGAAATAAATGTTGCTTAGGCTTGGTTGAATTATTGCACAAATCATTTTATTATAAGTGGCATAAGCAAGGGACCATTCCGAACCCAATGGTTTGACGTCTTCCCTTGTGAGGGGTGAGTGCGGCCTTAAATCTTTGTCCCGGTTCACACCGGGTGGCGACTCCATCATTCTCAGGTTTAGTCCCCCGCGGGCTACTCCGTACTCCCAACCGGGCCGCGAGCCCGGAACAGCATGGTGACTCCACTGGGGATAAAGAATCAGCCCCGAAATAATGTCTTGTAATATAATGATTTGTGCTTTAATTAACTGTGTCTACTGTGGGTTAAAAAGAGTTTAATCAAATGCATTTTTTAAGGTTGGGTAATGGTTTGGTGTATTCCTTCATTCACTACCTTTCTATAAGGAAAAGCTTTGAAGGCACATAGATAATCATCTACTCGTAGCCTACTGTGATGGACTAATTTGGAGGACCCATTGTTTATTCCTAACACCAAGCGATAAGAGCCTAAGAGGCTTGGGTACTTAAGAGAGCCTCGCTCCACCCTCCCTCTGGGGAATCTACAACGGGAAATCCATTTGACAGTCAGTCACACACCATAACTCGTTGGCACGTACCTTAGTGTATAAAAAAGGTGCGCTCACTTGGTCGCTCAGACCCTTGAGTGGGGAGACCTAGTTGTGGGTAATCCTTCGTCAGCGAGAGCCTTTGTCCACACTCCCGCAAACCCACACATAGACCAGAGTTGTAAGGCCTATAGCAACTATTTCCTTGTGCTTGTGGACCATCCTCATTTGGATACAGTTGGACTTCTTGTCAGAAATGCGAACTTGTTGGGCCATTTAAACTGGGACGAGTTCGTATCCTATGACAATTGGGCCAAAAGCTTCTGAAATGTTGGTGGGCCACTCTGTAGAAATTATTTTTGTATGCTTGTGTTTGGGAACATTGTTGTTTGGATCCATGCGAACCTTTTTTCATGAGGTATGGGCTTGTTGGGCCATTTAAACTGGGACAATAACGTATCTTATGATGATTGGGCCAAAAGCTTCTAAAACGCCAATGGGCCATTATATGTTTGTGTTTAGGAACGTTATCATTTGGATACAGTTGTACTTCTTGCCATAAGATGTGAACTTGTTGGGCCATTTAAACTGGGATGAGTTCACTCCTATGACAGTTAGCCCAAAAGCTTCTATAATAATGATGGGCCGATTTGTGAGAAAATTTTAATGAATTGATATATTTCTTATATCGCATGCATCTCACCCATCTCATGCATACATATATCCTGTTAACACCCTCTATGTCTATAAAAGACATCATAGATTCTTGTTGGGTTAGGAAAGAGGGAAGAATCACTAAAAGACCGGTAACAGATATGAGTACATCCGATATCGAAGTATCCCGGATAGATCAGTTGGAAAACGGTCTCGCCAGAATTACTGAACAGTTGCAAGCCTTGACTACTGCTGTGGCTGGTATGGTTGTACCCCGTGCTGGGGAGAATTCTGAGAATATGAGGCGCGAGGAGCCTCTGAATGGGTTGGGGGATGATATCCCCGCTTTTGATGACGACATGGCAGAGTATGCAACAGGCAGAGTGATTGGGTCTCAGGCAGAATTTCAGAAGCTTCGGGATCATGTTGAAACAGTTACCCAAAAAATGAGGGGTAAACATGAAGAGTTGTTAGATTATGAGGCAATGACCTTCGAAGAACAGTTGCCAGCTCAGTTCAAGATGCCGGATATGGCTAAGTTCAACGGGAATGGGGATCCGATGGTCCATCTCCGTCAATATGTTTCAGTTATGAGTTCAGTGGGTTTATCCAAGCGTCAAGTGCAGAAAATGTTTGGGATGTCACTTGAGGGAGCGCCGGTAGTTTGGTATCACAGCCTTGAGAAGAAGATTAGGGAAGATTGGAGGGAACTGGCTGATGCTTTTCTGAAGCAATATGTTACAGATCTGGAGATTGATTTATCACTCTGAGATTTGGAGAACACTTAGCAGAAGCCAGAGGAAAGCTTCAAAGAATATGTAGACCACTGGAGAAGCCAGCTCCTAAAGATGCATACTCGGCCCTCAGAGAATGACCAAATTAAGATGATTATCAAGGGCACCAAGCCCTCCATCTATGGGAAACAGAGGAGGATGACCTCCATGATTGCTGATTTTTTACAGTTGAGAGAAACTGTCATGGATATAGAAGAAGAAGAAGCAGAGAACCAGAAGTTTTATGGCCTAAGTAGAAGGCCTATTAGGGGAACATCAGGTACCAAACCTGTTTCTGCGGAGATTGCTGCCATCCGGAATCGGAGATTCTCCAACTTAGGGAGACCCTTGTCTAAAGTGCTGGAGAAATTAAAAATACAAGGACTTCTGAAACCCCTGGAGACCAAACCACTTCCCAACCCTCCACCACCACATCTCAACCTGAGCCAATACTATCACTTCCACCAACAGAAAGGCCACGACACTGACAATTGTGCCTGCCTCCGCCATGAAATCTAGGACCTTATAGACTCCAAAAAGATACCCGACCCTGAAACAGAACACCCCAACACACACAGAATCCCCTACCAAATTAACACTTGTCCCCCCACCGACCTATATGATAAACTCCGGCCTACCCGAAAGCCTTTTTCTCAAATCCTTTGACCACCAAGCCTATTGCCTTGGAATTTGGGATAGTAACAGTGAAGATGAGACAGAACAGAGGCAGAATTTCTGGGAAGACTTCTCCAGTAGTGATGAAGAAGAAGTAAGGGGGATGACACGCAGTGGGCGTTTCTATAATGATATGACTGAGAAGAGTAAAGGAGTGTTATCAGAGGGTATAGAAGTGGCTGAGAATACAAAAAATGCCGAGGGAGATGTAGTGCTGCAACAGTTGAGGAAAACCCGAGCACAAGTGAGTATCTGGGATTTGTTGTGTGCATCTCAGGAGCACAGGCGGGCCATGGTTGAGGCCTTAAGCAAGATAGTGGTGACGGAGGATACCAACCCCACAATATTTGTTGGATCAGTGCAAAAGGAGGCTTTGCAGGCAATCACTTTTTCGGAGGAAGAACTCCTAGCTGAGGGGAGAAATCATAATAGACCTTTGTTTATCAAAGCTGAAGTGAGGGGTAAAAGGACCTCTTGTGTGATGATGGATGACGGCTCATCCATTAATGTGTGCCCGTTGAAGATTTTGGCCAAGCTGGGTATAAAGACAGCATATCTGGATCCCTCTAGTATGACTATCAAGGCTTATGATGACAGTAAGCGAGGAGTTGAGGGTACATTTGTAGCAGCGGTCAAGGTTGGTCCTATTGAGGATGAAGTTGAGTTCACAGTGCTGGATATCCCAGCCATTTTTGCCTTGTTGTTGGGAAGGCCTTGCTTTCATAAGCTTGGGGGCGTGCCCTCCACTCTACATCAGATGATTAAGTTCCCGTATGAGGGAGAGATTGTCACCATCCGAGCTGAGGTGGACAATGTTGTGGCTGCTTTGGAAATATAATCTTTCACGAGGTTCCAAATGTCAGAAACTTTTGAGGAATGGGTGGATCCTAAAGTAGCTAGGATCATGGGAAAAATGAAGTTCGAGCCGAGTGAGGATTCAAAACTGCCAGACTTTAGAGGACAGACTACTCGGAGGGGTTTGGGCTACAAATCTGACGAGGAAAAGCCAAAGGTTAGAAAGAAATGGCTGAAATTGATGGAATGCTTTGTGAAGGCTTCGGGGTATCAAGGTGAGCCCGAACCAATAGAAGTTAATAGGATTGTGGTGCCTAGATTTGAGATCTTCCAGGATATGTTGGGTAAGAAGCCGCTGACCGAAGAAGCTGTGGAGGAAGAGAATTGGGAAGAAGAATTGATGAAGTTGGAGAGCCTGACTCTCGAATAAGATAAGAAGTCTGAGAAGAACCTGGTTGCGGAGGATGAAGTGTCTGCCGATGATGAAGACATTTATCTTCCTGATTTATTTGAGTGTACTCCCGCATTTATTAGCAATAAAGACAATCATTTTGCTTATTTGCACGAGTCTTTTTCCTCTAACTTGCATGGCTTTAGTATATTTGATATCAGCTCCACCAGAACGAATGCATTTGACTTAGGCACACCTGAGAATCCTAAGGAAATTCTGATTGCAAGTGAAGTTACAGCTGAAGAGCGGGAGAAATTAGAAGAAGTATTGGTCAGATATGTCAAAGTGTTTGCTTGGTCCTACGAGGACATGCCTGGGGTAGACAGAAGCATTTCCCAGTACACGATACCAACTTATCCGAATATGAAGCCAGTGAAACAGAAACTTCGACGGATGAGACCTGAGTGGGCCGAGAAGGTCAGAGAAGAGGTTAAGAAACAGATAGATGTGGGTTTCCTGAAGTGGTAAAGTATCCCGAATGGTTAGCAAATGTTGTGCCTGTTGGACAATTATGACCCATTGCTTCACTATTTGTATAGATCATGGTGTTGTTGTACAAATTAACGATGTGATAAAGGAGATTGCTCTCTTATCATTTGTGATTAGATCACCAAGATGTATAAATGATAGGAGGTCCTTATGATTTGTTCCTGGATTGAGAATGATATGAGACAGTATCAGTCCACGAAAGATAAATCATTAAATATCCCTAGTCAGAGTATTATCGAGATTGAACATCGATAAATGTGTAAAAGACTAGTATTACACTTGTGAGCGTTGTGAGGGCACAACGGCATAGTTCTCATATATTTGGGTATAGGATACTCATGCAAGTGTAATAGGAGGTTGTGTTTTATCGATGGTACGAGAAATAGCTTCGCTCTGGATAGACCCCCTCGGAATTCCATTGGTAGTATGACTATGTGTCTATGGAAGTCCGAAATCAGGGTAGGTGTATTTGGTCTTAACTTGAGACTTGCACCGCTAATACTTGCGACAATCAATATACTTTGGTTGTGGTCGTCCAGGGCTTTAACTGGTTCTTTGTACGCCTTTCCTGGGTATATTGAGAATCGTAGTGTGTTGGGTGTGATGTCAAGACATAAGTATCACTCCAGTCATATGGAGATGATGATCGCACAGGGATACAGAACTGGTTCTCTAAAAAGGTTGCAAATGTCGGGATAATATGACTTGGTCATGATTATCCGATAATAAAGAGACTAGTTGCTCGTAATCCGATATATGTTTCGTACGGGGCAGACATTGTACCAGCCCCAGGCCTTGCATGTGATCATCTGATACTGGATCGAAATACGTAATACTACGTATACTACGCCTGATATAGATCGTATATTTCTGTAAGGATGATACTGGAGAATTGGGTAGGCATGACGCTTTGCTAGAAGCCAACCTTGTCTTGTAAATCGGTATAAACGTAGTACTAGGTACTTACATGTTCGGATAGTCCGACGACCCGAATTACTGCCAACATATCCGGGGATCTCATGGGTTGCTTCCCGAAGATTCACCGATGACGTATGACTCGCACTCTTTATTAATCTGGGATTAATTAGATGAGAGAGGAAATTAATCTGGGATAATGACGAAGATATTTTATCTGGGATAAAATATCGTTTAAAGAGAGATAACGATTAATTTGGAATTAATCGATTAAATAATATATTTGATATATTATACAAAATTGGATTTCGACGCGGAATTGAAATTAGATTTTAATTCGGACGAACGAATTAATTCGTTAGCGACGTGAATAGTGATTTCGCTAGGCATAATCATTTAATTACGTAACAACGAAAAATTCGTTAATTTGAAATTAGTGAAACCGAGCCCGGGATTGTTTGCGAGCGCATTCGCATTTCGAATTCGCAAGTCAAATCAAGCGTCAAATCACTAGTCGCATCAAGCGTCAAATCATTAGTCACTTTGAGTGATGTGACAACTTGTCACTTGATTGATTGAATGATGTGACTTGATGGTAGTTGATGGAAAGCAATTGATGGCTTGAAAGACATTTAACATTATTTTATTAATGGTATTTGACTTTAAAATGTGTGTAGTAGATACACTTAATTCCATTACAACAAAACCCACTCTCTCTCTTCTCTTTTCTCTCTTCTTCCTCACGCCCACAAGGGCTGTTCTTCACTGGTTTCTGCCTTACAGCCGAGACAATGAGGGAAGCACAAGAGTCATGATTTTGTTGCAAAATCAAGAGTGCTAGCACACTACGAAGTCATGCGAATGTGATAGGGAAGTCCACCCATGAGCTTGGAATCATTTCGCAAAGCTTGGAGCTTGATGGAGATGGATTGAAGCCGAAAATGGAGAGGGAACTGCAGCTCACTGCCGAATGGTCCAGAGGGCAGAAAATATTTTTTGTTCGTTGCCGCGTCGCTCAACCAATCGATGTGAGTATTCCGTAACTTGTCGATTGCATTCGCACTTATTTCTTGCTTGTTATTCGGAATTTTTAATTTAATTATATTGGGCCTAATTTTGGAAATTGGACTTTGAAAGTTGTTATTGGGCTTATTGGGCTTGGTTGTACCAAGTTAGGTTAGGAAAATTGGTTGGATCCAATTGGGCCCAAAATCGCATCCATAAAGCCCAAATGCGACTAATGGACCTTTAAAGTTTAATTGGGCCTAAATTGATTTTTAGGCTTATGGGGTAATTCCCAGATTGGACTTTGGTTATTCGGTTTGACCCGAGTTGACCAAAAGTCAACGCCTTAAGAAATTAATTAAAAGCCCATTGGACCTTAATTAAATTAACGTTGGACGTTAATCGGGCTTTGAGACCCGTTACGATTAAATTTGGAATTTAAATCGTAAAAGGTTTATTAATAAAGTGTAGTATTTAATTTGGAATTAAATAGTGAATTAGTATTAAATACAAATTGAATTGGATTTAATTTAATTCAAGAATTCGTACTTTGAGTACTTATTCGTAAAACGAGTTTGACTCGAGCAAAATCAAATCGTTGTTTGAACATTGGATGGTCATTAATTATCAGATTAATTAATTTGATTAGATTGATTGATAACATGCTTGTGTGAATACATGGTTGCGATGCATGAATAATGTATATCGGATGGATATTAGATCGGTGGGGCAATTTTAGAAATTATTGTAATAAATTTGGAATTTATTAACTGGACCTGCGTGTCCAGCCTATTACCTCCTTACTCTATGTATTCTCTTCTCACCTATTCCCCTCAATGTAAATGAGGTCTCTTTAGAAGTGTAGTGTAACAGGTAGAAGCAATACTTGTGATAGCGGGAGAGAGGAAATGGAGAGATTTGATCTAGGATCAATGTGTTAAGTATCCATCCGCATATCATTATTATTTATTTATACGCGCTTTATTATGTGTTTAGAATGCATGTTTAAGGGTGTATGATGATGAGACCTTAACAAAGATAATAAATTGGTTTCCAATTTGCACGCGAGAAAAACCCTCACAAATATTAAGCGTTTTTCCTTCCATTGAGTGATTCTTACTCAAGATCCGAGACTGGCATTGGCTTGTTGGCCAAAGTCAAGGCCTTTGTCCGTTAAGGATGTGTTTGAATCACAAGAGCTTTGTTCCATATTGATGTCTTGTCCAAGTTGTGCTTTGTTGGCCAAAGTCAAGACCACTTCTTGTCCATCGACATTGATTACGAAGCTTTCCATGGTCAATGGGTCGCGCTTAACTGGGATCACTAAGTTTGTTGTGCCAAAGCCAGGGCTTAGTTGATTCAGAGGAAAAAGGTTAGGCAATATATTGGATATATTGGCATATATAAGATATATGTTTCGGACTTGGATGTCCCCCTACTGGATCTAGGAATTGGATTGGATCCAATTGATCTTAGAGATCTACCTAGTTCATTATCATACAATGTGTTGGCCAAAGTCAAGATTGTGTGATATTTAACGGGATTCTAGCCCGCTAGGAAACATGGTTTCCCGAGTACCCGACAGAGGGTTAGAGGCTCGCCGAAAAATAGTGGGAGGCAAGAATTGAATTTGCAATATTCGTTTAATTACTTGCCATACGCGCTCAAACAAATATCATTCGTCAATTAAATTAATTATTTGTTGGACTAATATTTAATTGTTGTTTTAATTAACAGTTGGACTGTATTCAAACAAATTAAAAGTATAGTTTATTAATATAGTTGGACTATAATAATCATTATATTTAAAAGTACCTGAAATAGTTGATTAAATAGTTGGACTATTAAAATCAAGATAAAATTGAAAGATTGACATTTAAAACATAATCCTAGGGAATATGTATTTAAATGGTTTAATTTGCAAAATTGGGAATAACATTTCAGGATAGTCCTGGAAAATAATAAGTTAGTTTATTTGATAAAATAACATATTAGGCCTAAGCCCGGAGTTAAGCAAATAGTAGAGCATAATCTTTGGAAGATTTATGTAATGAAAACTTTAGTGTTTAATCCATTAAACTTGTCGCAGTAGACTCCTTAATTTCTTAATCAGAACTAAGGATTAGATTCTTAAAGTATGATGATGAAATTGAAGGATCTTCATAGATCAATTTTTTAGATCTTAGAAGTACTATATTGCAATAAGGCAAGGAGCGCAAGGCGCACCTTACTTCGATATTCTAGCAGTAGAATTTATTTATTTTATTTTTAAAAAAAACTAACCATGTTTTACTTAGTAACATGATATCTTGCCTCAGTAAGCAGTGATTGTTCACGTAAAATGGTAGAGTTTGAGTTAGTTCAAAAAAATGATATTAATAATAATCAACCGTTTACTTAGTAACTGGACATCTTGCCTCAACAAGCAGTGATTGTTCACGTAAAACGGTATAGCTTGAGTTTGTAAAATAAAATTGTGTGAATAAGTTCGATTTTGTTGCCTCTCTAACTCAAGAAATTAAGTCTGTAGGGGTGTTTTAACACTTAGTGCCCTAAGACCATCTGGTCTAGGAGTCACTGGCCCAAAGCTCGTTACATGGATTAAAGAGAAAGCTTAAGGAAATCATACACTTTTTTTCTTTTTAACATCTGAGATCCGAGCAATTAAGTCCGTAGGATATCTTAACACCTAGTGCCCTAAAAACATCTTCTTTAGGAATCATTGGCCCAAAGCTCGATACAAGGATTGAAGATGTATTATAAAAAATTATATTTATAAATAAACTTTCATTACCAAAATGTGTGAACTCTAATATAATTTTAGGATAAAAATATTACTCTCTTTTCAAAAAGACCTGTGAATATTGTGGGCATAATAAATTGATTAATACCTTATTTTATGTGTGTGTGGAAGAAGAGTAAAAAGTACATGAGAATTTACTTATTTGATCATTTAGAAAGAAAGAAAATAATTATTAATTTGAATTAGAATTTGTCTTTTTAAAAATTTTTGTTTAAATTACTAGGGACTAGTAATAAGCTGGTTGGGGGGTGTAATGAATACTAAAAATTGCACATTATTAAAAGAAAAATTAATTATTTTACACTTGTAGTTTCATTAATCCCCTTAATTTAGCATATTTGTAAAATAATAATTAAATTTATATTTTATATATTTTTATTGTGATTTTTATTTCTTATGTAGGTGAAATAATACTTTGGATGCATAATTAGAAATTTGGACATGACATTTGGATTTTAGAGGCCAAAAACTTGAAAGGGCGTTCTGACAGTGTACAAATTCAGAAAGTCCAGCCCTGCACGATTTTCGTATTTTGGCCATAACATTTTACTCCGATATTGGATTGAAGTGATTCTAGTACCAGATGAAAGAAAATACAAAGATCTACAACTTTACTGTTGACAAGATTTTCTAATTCTAAAGTTTACAAGGCCGAAATTGATGAAAAATCCAAAGTGTATTATATTAATTATAAAGACAACAAAACAAGAAGAAAAAACAATAAAAATAATATGCCAATCCACCGAAAGTGGATTGGCATCTTCTCTCCACCACTTTACAATTTACAAAGCTTTACAATTTGCAAACTGAGGTGTTGAGTGCCTCTAAAAATAGAGTAGCTCGACACCTCATTCAGTAGCATCCTTCATAGGTTTCTCTCTGAAATTTTGTGAAGGGTTTCAGCTCTTGTGTGTTTTATTTTTAATGCTTTCTTGTAGTTTTTTATTGAGGAATAAAATTATGTGTGTTTTTATTTAAATTATAGATAGCTAATTTCGTCATGCTGGGGTAATGAGTGAAGCTTTTAATATGAAAATTTAGATTAATCTTATTTATATTATAATATAAATTGTAATCTTTTGATTAATGTTTAATTTAAATCTGGATTACTTATTGACAAACTTTGTTACCGCATATATGGCTGGTTTTATTTATTTGGCATAATTGAGTACCTAACTGGACTTGTTATAGAGAAAAGTTATCCCCGCCTTTATGGCTGTTTTATATGTTTTGGCATAATTAATTCCTGAAATAAATTAATTGGGTAATAATGACAATTTATATATTATAAAAAGTAAGATTTCTAAATTTGAAATATTAAAAGTGGATCTCATATCCCCAGTATTTTACTTTATTGTTACAGTTTAATTTAAAATTTTCAATCTCTTCAAACAAATTCACTCTTTTTATTTTCACTCAAATTATTATTTTATTTCACTAAATCTATTCCATGTGGATCGACCCTGGATTTATCGGGTTATGTTATTACTTTGACACTCTTGTACTTGGGAGTATAGAACCACTTTTTAGGCGTGTCAACTATTATCATATTTCTCAATGTCAGTTGCGGCGCTTTTGCAAGTATATTATAACTTAATCATTCTAGGGTCATTACGTCTTTACCATATATAAAATAAAGAATATTGATGAAACTTTATATTTTATTCATAATAAAATATATATATACAAGTATGTATTTACATGAAAATACATAAGAAATTGACATGCCGAGCACCAACTCCAACAGCTATGCCTTTTAATTTGCATGGGTGAGATCATTGTAGAATTCTTGATCAATAACTTAGTACTTTGAGGACATGGTTTGATGTGAGATGAGAACATTTTACATAGATATGGAATCTAATATTTCTTGCGAAAAAATAGAAGAGTATCTTCCTTAAGGGTTGATTCGGTACTTGAACGGTTAGAGCAGTCAAGTCTTTCCATTACGAATAGAAAGATTAAATTCATAATAGTTATGAATAAATTATTCATTAGAGAATCAACAGTACTTAAGGTACAATACATATTTAGAGGGATATAACGTAGACATGACCCGATTCTAATTATGAGATACTCATGTAGAGTCAACCTATATGAAATGATTATATCGATGGACACCAACATATCTTGATTTATGTAAAATATCTAAAGTGACGAGAGCATAACTTTAGATTTTTAGTGGAATGACCTAAAATTAGTAATTCAAAATGTTTGATTTAAGAATTTAGTCATCGTGCTAACTTGTTACAATAAAGGAATCATTACAATAATTGGATAGTCCAATTATGAACTCACTTTTATAATTATAAATTATTTGATTAATTCAGTAATAATTATATAATATCACTTTTGAAACTATATTAAGGTGTTTAATATGTAGTTTTCATATTTATGATTATTGGATAATAATTTAAATATTGAAATTTGAATTAAATTTATTTAATTCATATATTTTTTAATTGAGATATAGATATCAATTATATCTTTGAATTTGTTTTCAAATGATATGAAAGGATATTTGATATCCTATCAGAAATAAAATCAAAATAATTTTGTATTTGCAAAAGGGCCCTTGACCGAATACATCAAATAGTAGGGAGGGTATTTTTGTTTTTTCACCTAATTAGTAACATAAAAATACCTTAACTATAAAATAAAATTTATTATTTTGTTTTATTAACCATAAACACCTTTCTTTTCTATAAGAGTTAGAAAATGCAATAAGAAAAGTAAAACAAAAGTGAAGAAATTCTGAGAGAAAATTTATGCAGTCAGTTGTTGGAGCCCATAATCACATATTCTTAATGGTGAATCATAACACAGAGGAATGAATGGTGTCACAACAACCACACATACTCAAGGCAACATGGCGAAATTCTCGGTAGTGTGCAGTTTCAATTGTGTAGTGTTTTAGTCGTGTAGTTTCGATTGTGTAATGTTTTGGTGGTACAATGGCCATTCCACCAATGAACAATTTCGATAGTGAGCAGTGTTCACGTGGAACTCCTTACATAATAGTATGGTAATTTCCATCTAACTCTCAATATTTTCAACAAATTTCCCTGTGCGCCCATCAATTTTGAAATTGTTAAATGTGCACAGCTCACCCAATCTGTCTTTTCCATTTGCGAGATTTGACGGAAGTTACCGTTATTTAATGATATTACCAAATTTAGAAATATAACTAATTAATTCATTTATTGCCATTTGGCTAATTGACTTAACTCTTACGGTGGAAGCAACATCTCACATGTTCAAATCCTTAGGATACATCTTAATTTGGATACATTTAATATAAGTTTGGGTGGGGTGGGGTGCAATTACAAGATGACATATTATCATCTTCTATTTCAAGCCAACCATTTTGTCTCTGAATGAGGCAAAACTTGATTGCGTCGAATCTCCATCCGTTTCAAAATCTTTTCGGAACAATCTGTTTTAAGTTTGTAGTAAAAAATTCTTCTAATATATGTTATAAGATTATAAGAAACAACACAGTATTGCTAGTCATATGACAATATTCATAATCAATATAAAAGAAAAATTTTGAAAAATAAATTTATAAATATAGAAAGTGAAATAGTGAATAAAACAAAGATAAAAATATAAAACTCGATGCTTGTATAGTACATAGTATCTTTAAAACTGATTCGCCTACTAATATTGGTGTTTAGAATCGTTTCGACATTTGTTTCCCAAGATACAATGGAACGAAATATATTTGGCGCACAATCGAATTATTTCCAACGAACTCAAGATACACTTGAACTCTTTCGACAAATAAACCGAATAAAACAACGATCGACGATGTCAAACAAAATATGAGTGTGCTCTGTGTTATGCTTTTGGTGTGTTGTTTGTGGTCTATCTCTATTCTCCGTTAGCTAATCAACCTTTAGGAAGCCAATTTATAAATAACCAAACACAAGGGTATTTACGGTAGCATTTAAATGAATTTAAAAGCTAAACTGTTACAAAATTTCAAATTCGTAACTGCTAAAAATAATTATAACCATTAATTCATTTGTAACTGTCGTATTTCATTTGTAACCACCATAATTAATACTTCTATTATAAGCAATTGAATTGTAACACCCCGCCAGAGGCAGGATGCTAGCGGCATGAGACATGATTGACCCATCTGCATAAGCCTCTAAATTTACCGAAAATTCGGCATGATGTATTCTAAAAATGAACACCTGGATCTCAGCCCAGCACTAAACGAACCTAAAATGAACATCATATATCGAAATGGACCTCAGGTCCACACCGACACATCGAAATCATGCCTAAGGGCTTCGTGCCCATATTATCTACAACACTCAAGGGCTCAGTGCCCACAACATCATCATTATCATCAGCAACCAAAACATTTACTTAATATATATAAAAATGTAACACCCCTCCAGAGGCAGGATGCTACCGGCAGGAGATATGATTGACCCATCTCCATAAGCCTCTAAATTTTTGAAAATCCGACATGATGTATCTTAAAACCGGACAACCTGGATCGCAGTCCAGCATCAAAGGCAATCCAAGAATACTCCAAACAAATAAAAGGACCTCAGGTCCACACAAATCTCATCAAAATCATATCCTAAGGGCTCCGCCCACACTATCTATCAACACTCAAGGGCTCTGTGCCCACCATATCATAAACAATCAAAAATTGAACTTATTAATACAAACCACGTGCTCAGCACGATAAATAAAACAATAAATCATATATCCTAATCTTCTAAAACTTTTCCCAGGACACTTGCGAGGGTGACTGCCGCTTGGGTGATCCACGTCTCGAACATGACTTCAAAGTTGGAGTGGTTGACCCATCTGGTAGCCAACCTGCAAAACTAGCAACTAGTTTGGTGTGAGTTATTAAAACTCAGTAAGTGACCATGCGAATATTACAAACAATCAAATCAAATATATCAACAGTTTATCAAATTTACTAAATTATTACAAGTTCGATTTATTAGCTTATTATTATCCTTTATGCTTAACCCATGTCAAATTCTCATATCTACATATTCACATATACACCAATCTATTAACCAAACATCCAAATCATACAATATGTCATTTTACATAGAAACCATTCCAATCACAAGAAACTTGAAGTCACATTCTTAAACTTTATTATGAATGCACATCTATGAAATACCATCAATTCACTAAACCAAATAAACTTTCTTCTATACCAAAACAAACCTTTTTTTATCTTTCTTCAAATGCAGTACCTAATAATGACTTAACATTCGGGATTCATATGGACTCGTACATACTGTAGCACACTTTTCTTATATACATGCAATTACAATTTTAGAGTTCTTAAACATATATATACGTTCCAATACAACTTAACAAACACGCGTTATAACATCTAATGCTCACATTAGTTTTCAAATTCATTCATTCATTTCACATAAGCATACAATATCTGTATATTTTACGAGTTCTATCATACACACACATACACACAGACATACATGCAATCATCATGTAGCCAACCATGGAGCACACATAACAATTAATACACCAGAGAACACATTGTCAAACAATACAAACATATGACTGGCTTACGCACACAATGCTCGTACGAGACTCATTACCTTTTTTTGAATAGGTATGACATGAATTCCATTTGAACGGATTCATAACCAGCTCAACTACTACACCGCGAGACTATCAACCAATCAACACACACATCAACGTGACACAATTTTATCACACGATCTCACATACACAAGCACATACATGTCAAACATTGCTTATCATATGGTATACATATGTATATACATCAAACATATATTCATATGTATTACTTTGAATTCCCATACCATAGCGTTTAACAATCTTCATGTCTTTTACTTATCAATCAAATAGACACTGTTTCCAGAATTCTTATCAGAAACATTAATTCATAAACACATCCATTCGTACACGTACTTTACTTATTCAAAGAGCTTAGCTTTTATCAATTTAGAAAATCATGGTTTGCCTCCATTCACCGATTCTGTATACCCAACCTACATATGTCTTAACACCATATACATATACAGATACATATTCATATATTCATACATTTTCATATTCATTCACATACACATTTTCATATCGTTACACGTTCATAGCCCTACGTACATTCATGCATACACATAGACATTAAGCTCATCAAATATTTCGCTTCAAATTAAAGCATTAACAAAAATCCATACTTGTGGCGATCGATAAACTTAACTACAAATGATCTCGAACTTTGTTCTCAAGAATATCTCTTGGCTTATGATAAGTTCATGAAAATGTACCTTGAAACATCACTTATTCGGGTTTATTGTTAAGTATTTAGTTATATATTTTATATTTTATTATATAATATCTATCATTATATTAATTTAGAAAGTATTGATTATTTAAGTTAATTTAAGTAATTTCCCTATTTATTATTTGTAGGAATTGGAAATAAAAATTGAAGACAAAAATTAAAAGAAGCTTCAGCATGCAAAGTAAATAGGAAGGCAGCTTTGCGCATAATTTAAGAAGAAGTTAACAAACACGTGGCTGCTTGACCGGCGTAAACACACACGTATAACGCAAGTGCACGTATCGTTCAAGTAGTATAAAAATATCGATCCCACGAGGACTTAATTCCTACTGTTGTTATTAATTATTGAATCTATTTATTTACAAATATCTAATTAAATAGAGAAGAGAATGATTGTTTGATTGGTTGAAAGTGGTTTTACAAATAAATAAATAAATAAAAAGATAAAAGAAAATACTAAGGAAAATAACAAAAGACACAAAGATCTAGGGTTGTGATTTCTTTTAATATCATTTTAAAGATGAAGTGGTTATCTTACAGTTGGGTAATATATTGATTTATTAACCTGGAACACTAAATTATGTGTAAGCCTCTGTCGATGGTCAGACACAAATACCCAGTTTAACCCAATTGAACCATATGTCTATGTCAACCAAATTATCTGGATTCATTAAGATTAAGTTCCAATTATGGCTACCCCCGCCCGACAGGTATATTCCTATCCTGTAAGGAAATCTATTAAAGGGTTATCTATCCTCAAGGAAGATCGTGGGCTATTGAGTCTAAGGCTGAAACCTAAAATCCCTATGTCTAGTTCATTTTAAGTTTACCAGATCAATTTTATTAATGGCCAATTAATGAAAAAGCATTAAGATTAAGACTCAATAAATAAACCTTTAAATTATCCAAACTATAAAATAACCTCTTATAAACCGGTGATATTAAAATTCATCACAACCCCTAGATAGCTAACACATAACTAGGACTAGTAAAGACATAAAGTAAAAGACATAAAGTAAAGCTGAAAAGTAAAATACAATAAAATGCTAAGGTAAAAGGAATTACTTTTACTACTACTAATTTAGATATCTCCCATAAAATAATATATAAACTTATGATAATATTACCAACCGACCAATCTGGCGGTATCCTGATTAAGTCAAATTCAGTCCAACTAGCCATTAAGGCGGTATCATAATTAAATTACCAACCGACCAATATAGCGGTATCCTTGATTAGTCAGGTTTAAACCAGATTAAAATAAATTGCCAACCGACCAATATAGCGGTATCCTTTTTAAGTTAGTATTTTAAATAGTGAATATATTATTTTTAAGGGAGATTAATCTAAATAGTAACAGTAAAAGAATTACCTTTCACCCTAGCTGGGAAATTACTTCCTCATGAATAGTAAAAACTGTAAAAAGTAAAAAAGTAAAAATTAAATTACTATTATTACAAAACGTAATTAAAATAAATTACAAAACTAAAAATTAAAAAAAACTAAAAAAACTAAAAACTAAAGAATCTAGAGAGAGAAACTCTCTCTTTAGAAAGAATTGAAGAGAGAGGAAGGTGTGTTGAAATCTGAAATTTCGCGCTGAATTTATAGGCGCGGATAGGGTCTTGGCGTCGCGACGCTGGAACAGTTCGACGTGGTATGCTGAGGAGACGACACGTGGCAAGGCGGCTGACTGTTCACGCGACACGTGGAAAGGCGGCTAAGACTCAATTATTATGCTGATGTCATTGATGACGTGGCACTGTTCATGACGTCATTGGTGACGTCATGATGATGTGGCTTGCGCACGTTAGCGGATCTTCTGTGGTGGTGACACGTGGCACGGCGCATGTTAGCAAAGTCAAACTTCTCAAATTGTTGTCCGTTGACCCGGCGCATGTTAGCAGATTCGGCTCACGTTGGGCGTCGCGACGCTGAAGGTCCGGGCGTCGCGACGCGAAAAAGACTAAAATATCCCCGCTGACCCATTTTTGTCCGGTTTTGCCCCAATTGCCTCCAGTGCTATCCAAACTTTATTTATCTGCAAAATAACAATAAAACACATCAAAACATTCACATAACTCAAGAAACTATACAAAATATAAGGTTAAATGAGTGGGAAATAGTGATATAAATACCACTCATCACTGCTGTGCAGGATAAAAATTAGGGTTTCAACGTGAAGCAGCTGAGGGCTGCTGTGCATATATTATATAAGAGAGAGAGCAGCTACGTGAAAGAGGGCAGAGCAGCGTAGGCTACTGCGCATAATTGAAAAAAAAAACGCAAAAACCAGAGTTGCCGAGAAACAGAAGCTGCAGCCAAGAGCAGAGAAGAAATCAGAGCCCAGAAGCCGGGAAGCAGAGCCGTGATAATTCAGAACGATATGTCTCTCCAATCCCAGGCTATTTTTATTTCTTTTATGGAGAACTAATCTCCTAGGCAAAGTTAGGGATGAACTTTTGTGTTTGATTTCTATTATTTATGTTTTTTATTTCCTAAGTACCTTTTATCGTTTAATAAAATTAATGTTTGTTATTCTTTATTGTCTTTCAAATTATTAGCCCAGAAATTGTGTTTTGTCAAATCCCATATAGATCCAGTCATGCTTCTTCTATGTGTGGTTTGCGAGCTCAGTTGTGACTGGTAAAAGTTGTTTTGCGTGTTGGTCTTCTGCTGCAGTATTGCCTGAGGGTATATTGTCGACTTTAGATAACTCGTAACGATGATTTTTGTGTGCTGTTAACATAGAGAAAATAATCATTAATTACCTTAGAATTGAATATGCGTAGAATTGAATATTTTCCGGTTGTTGGTTTGGGATGTGAAACCCTCAACTGAGTAATAACGGGAATTAATAACTGAATATAGGAGTTTGATACAAGAGGGATTCTTGATGCTTTGTCATATCTCTCTGCTGATATCCTTTCATTGTTTTATTTATCTTTCTCTTATTATATTTTCATTATTTTATTATCAATTTATTCGTTTACTTTATTTTAGTTATTGCTTACGTTTTGTTTGAGTAAATTAGTTCATGTAACCATCTATCTGAGGAATCGACACCCCAGCTATACTGTGATAACCGCAAGTTATTTTTGGGCGTAATCAGCTAACCTTATCTTATCCTAAACACTTCAATCATTCCCATATACATATATTTAACATCAATCAATCATTCAATTACTCATTGCATGTGTTACTTACCTGGCTTCGCGAGAACTTCAGGTCTTAGTCAAGTCTGCCAAAACAAATAGCGAAAAGCCATCAGAATCATAACTTACGGAGTTCTTGACCAAACTACGATAAAATCTTTGATCTTTCTGGAACAACCAAATCAAGTCCGATTTCAACACTTTCAGTTTCAGTAGTCTTAAAACATCATTATAAACTAACACAAGTCATCAGTTAACTTAAATTCTCAGTTTACGCATTTTTGAAAAAATCTTCCGAAAAATTTCTGCAAACGCTACAGAAGGGTCCCGAATCCTCCGAATCTACCCGGATTTATCCAAACATTCTCGTAATATCATATATAACTCACAACCAACATTAAAACCAAAACACATCTTTATACGCAAAAACCTACTTTTACCGAAAACTTACATATTCTATCGGATCGATCAAACTCGTTCTGTTTTCACTCGGATTCTACTAGAAGCACATATTCTATATACTAATACTTAATCAATTCAATTTATATCATTAAGCTACTCTACGAAGTTACTGGATACACCCGAATATTTAGCAGAAAACTTGAAATTTGTGGATTTTTACCGGGAGGTCTTACCGAGATTTCGAGGGCATATACGGACTCCAAACGATCCCAAGAACACGTTGGGATCGACAAAATTCCGATTGGAGCTACTGTTCACCGATGGGTTACTATTCACCGAATCTTCTTTCCTCGTTTCGGGTGCAACCGTGCACGTAATGAAAAATCCATCACAGCCAACTTGTAGTACCCTCCGAGAGCTTCGATTAGACGGGTGGCTTGGGTCGTGAAATGATGCAACGAGCCGGGAATACGAACCCCATTCTCACACATTTCTCTCCTCTCTGTGCCACCGTTCGCTATCAACCGCACAATCACCGGCCACCACGAGATACGTCGTGGCCAGATGATCATGATGGCGCCGGTGTGCACCTCCTTAGACGGTCGGAGGGCCGTCCGTTGATGCCATCTCTCTCTCTCTCTCGATCACATTCTCTCTTCTTCTTCCTCTTTTCTTTTCTTTTCTTTCTTTTTTTTTTTCAAATTCTGTAATTATGAACAGTAACATATATAGTGCCACTCTTCCAGAAATTACAAAATTGCCCCCACTTAGAAGGGTATTTTCAGAAATAGGTTATTTTGAAGCCGTTCGGATGCGATTTTCAAAAAGTATTGAACACAAAAGGTGTTCTTCTCGGAAAAACGAGTTTGATGGTTCAAAAATCAGCTCAATCAGAGTTCATTTACTATCTTTAAAGATGAAAAAAGAAATTTTTACGCCTATAACGATAAAATCAGAAATCGCGTAACCGGTTCTCAGAACCACAAGTTTCCTACGCGTTGAAACTTAACTTTTAAATATTCCGATATATTTTCCAACACATAAAACTCTTATTTTTTATTACCATCCCGTTTCAAATCCTTAACTTTAATTCGAAAACCTTCCAACACTATTCTTAAAAACTCGGGATATTACAACAAACCACGTGCTCAGAACGACTAGCAAAACAATAACCAAAATATCATAGACTTCTTAAACTTCTATAACTTCTCCTAGGACATTTGAAAGGGTGACTGCCGCTTGAGTAATCCGCGTCTCAAGCATGACTTCCAAAGCTGAAATGGTTGACCCATTTGGTAGCCAACCTCCAAAACTCACAAACTGGTTTGGTGTGAGTTATAAAAACTCAGTAAGTAACCATGCTATTACTACAGATATAACATTTAAATCAATCACATTAGAAGTTCTTTTCAAATTTATTAAGTTACGACACGTTTGGAGTTATCAATATTTGTTATCATTTATACTTTATCATGACAAGTTCTCATATATGTTGATTTATTAGCCAAACATTCAAAGCTCACAAAGTATCATCAAATCGATAAAATAATTATACTTCCTTCTATTCAATTACAATCTATCTTTTATACCAAAACAAAATTACTTTAACTTTATTTAATCACGATAACCTTACAATAGCTTGACATTCGGGATTCACATACACTTACAAATATCATAGCATATTTCTCTTATATTCATGCAAACACAATTTTAGGATTCTTACACCTACATTTATGTACCAACACAACATAGCAAGCATGCTTTGAAACATCTAATATTCACATCAGTTTCAAATCATTCCTCATTTCACATAAGCATACACTATCCATATGCGTTACGAGCTCTATCATACACATACATATATAGAGACATACATACAAACATCGTGCAACCAACCACGAAGCACACATAATAACCAATACATCACAAAGCACATAATCAAACAACACACATTTATGGCTGGCTTACATATACAATGCTCTTACGAGACTCATTACCTATTTTAGAATAGGTATGGGATGAATTCCGTCCGAACGAATCCCTAACCATCTCGACAACTATACTACAAGAACATTGACCAATTAAACATACACACATATCACAAAACACAAATTCATTGCACAATCTTTCATACACAAGCACATCCATGACAACACTCTAAGCTATCATTCAAACACTCATATAATACATATGTTCAAACATATACATATTATTACGAATGCTAATACCATAACTTTAACAATTCCTATATCTTTCATTTATCAAACAAACATACTTAGTTTCCTATTTTCTATCTGGAAACCATTGATACAAAACTTATTAATTACACATATTCATTTAAAAGCGTTTGGGTTATACCCATTCCTTATCCTGCTTAACCTCTTCAATCTATATACAAATAAATCGCATATATAAACAATAGCTTACTTATTCATGTACTGTATTCATACATAACTAATGTCAAATAAGAAATCATGGTTTGCCCTATTTGCCAATTCCATATAACAAACCTATACATACCTTGGCCTCAAACACATATACAAATATATGTTCATATACTTGTACATTTACTTATTTATTTACTTACACGTAATCATATCATTACAGGTTCATACCCTTACATACATCTATACAAACATATAGAAATTATGCTCATCAAACATTTCACTTCACATCAAAGCATTAACAACAATTCATACCTGTGGTGGTCGATAAACATAACAATAAGTAATATTATACCCCGTACTAAAAATCAACTATTAACTATTCTCTTTTATCCTAACATGTTAGTCGTCTATATTTATGTATATATGTATGTGTATATATAAATATTTAAAGCACTAATTCACCAATTCAAGTTCTTGTCACATGTGTTACTTACTTAGCTTCACGAGCACTTCAGGTCCTAGTCAAGTCTGCCAAAATAAATGGCGAAACATTGTTAGAATCGCAACTTATGAAATTCTTAACTTAATTTTGACAAAGTGCCGAAACTTTCCGGGAAGACCCAAACAAGTTTGATTTCAACACTTTCAGTTTCAGTAGTCTTAAAACATCATTATAAACTAACTCAAGTCATTAGTTAACTTATATTTTCGGTTTATGCATTTTTTGGAAAATCTTCCGGAAACGTTTCCGCAAACGCTGCGGAAGGGTCATGAACCCTCTGAACCTACTCGGATTTATCCAAACATATTCGTAATATCATATATAACTTATAACTATCGTTAAAATCGAAGCACATCATTATACGCTAAATTTCACTTTTACCGGAAACTTACATAATCTATCGGATCAATCAAACTCATTCCGTTTTCACTCAGATTCTACCAGATACACATATTTGATATACTAATACTCAAACAATTCAATTTACATCAATACTCTACTATACAAATCTACTAGATATATCTGAACATTTAATGACAAACTTGGAATTAGCGGGATTTTTACCGGGAGGTCTTACAGAGATTTCATGTTCTAAACGGACTCCAAAAGATCCCACAAACGCACTGGAATCGATGAAATTCCAATCAGAGTTACTTTTCATCATGGGTCACTATTCATCCAGAACATCTTCTTTCGATTCGCGAGCAACCAAGTGCCATCAAAAAAATGACACTGTAATCTTGTAGTACTCGTCGAGAGCTTCGATTTGGCGGGTAGCTTGGGCCGTGAAATAAAACGACGAGCCGAGATCCGGAAACCCACCTTCACGCATATTTCTCTTCAGTTTCGTCGAAATCCGATGACTTCAGGCCAGCCGCCGGTAGCTGGTGATTGGGGGAGTGTCAGCGCACCTTTCTGTGGTGGCGCGTCGGGCGACGGTGGCCGGCTGTGTTGGTTTCTAGATTAGGTCCCAAGATCATGAAATCAAGATGAAAAAACGCATGAATACACATCAAAGTAGGTGCAGAATATACTCACATTGACCGGATTTTACGACGCGAAGAACATAAGCCTTCAAGCTCCCTCAAAATCTCACGGCAGCAGCTCCCCTTAGCAGTGGACGGCACGGTGGTGACTGGTTCGGCTCCTCCAAGAATCGTCCATTGAAGACCTTCATTGAAGCTCCAAGCTTCAAGCTTCCAAGCTCACAAATTCGCTGCCCTATCACCTTAGGATGACTCATGGTGTGCTAGCACTAGATTTTGCAACAAAATCAATTCACTCAATTCTCTTATGCATTCGGTTTTGCAGAAAAACAGAGGCAGATTTTTGGCTCCAAGCCGAAAAGGAGAAGAAGGAAATAGAGGAGGGAAAATGGGTTTCCTTGAAACCGTAATGGGAGAGAGAGAGAGAGTAAATGGAAAATTATATTGGTTTTATTTATTTCCAAAATAAATAAACCATTTACCTTTTTTTAAAATTTCAAAAAGTCAAAAGCAAAAAGCAAAAAAAAATTAAATGCTTTTCAATCAACTCACATCAATCACTCAAATGAATCAATCAAATTGTCACATCACTCAAAGTGACATGCGATTTGACGCTTGATGTAACTAGCGATTTGACGCTTGATTTGACTTGCGTGCCGTACTCGAATTCAATATGCGAATGCGCTCACAAATAATCACGGGCTCGGGTTCGCTAATTCCAAATTAACAAATTTTCCGTTGCGACGTAATTAAATGATTACGCCTAGCAAAATCACTATTCATGTCGCTAACGAATTAATTCTAAATTAATTCGTTCGCCCGAATTAAAATCTAATTTTAATTCCGCGTCGAAATCCAATCTCGTATAATATATCGAATATATTATTTTATCGATTAATTCCAAATTAATCGTTCTCTCTCTTTAATTAATATTTTATCCCAGATAAAATATCTCTGTAATTAATCCCAGATTAATTTTCTCTCTCTTCTAATTAATCCTAGATTAATTAAAGTGTGAGTCATACATCATCGGTGAATCTTCAGGAAGCGACCCATGAGATCCCCGGATATGTTGGTAGTAAATACGGTCGTCGGACTATCCGAACACGTAAGTACCTCGTACTACGTTTATACTGATTTACAAGACAAGGTTGGCTTCTAGCAAAGCGCCATGCCTACCCAATTCTCCAGAAACATGCTTACAAGAATAAGCGAGCTATATCAAGCGTAGTATACCGTAGTATTGTGTATGTCGATCCAGTATCGGATGTTCACGTGCTAGGCCTGGGGCTGGAATTGTGTCTGCCCCGTACGAAGCACATATCGGATGTCTGGCAACTAGTCTCTATAATTGGATATACATGACCTTGTCATAATATCCCGATAGCTCGAGCATTTAAGAGAACGAGTTCCGTATCCTATGTGACCATCATCTCCATATGACTGGAGTGATACTTCCGTCTTAACATCACACCCAACACACTACGATTCTCAATATACCCAGCATTGGCGTACACAGAACCTGTTAAAGCCCTGGACGACCTCAACCAAAGTATATTGATTGTCGCAAGTATTAGCGGTGCAAGTCTCAGGTTAAGACCAAATACACTTACCCTGATTGCAGACTCCCATAGACACATAGTCATACTACCAATGGGATTCCGCAGGGGTCTATCTAGAGCGAAGCTGTTTCCCATACCATCGGTAAAACACAACCTCCTATTACACTTGCATGAGTATCGTATACCCAAATATATAAGAACTATGATGTTGTGCCCTCACAACGCGCACAAGTGTAATACTAGTCTTTTACGTATTTATCGATGTCCAATCTCGATAATACTCTGACTAGGGATATTTAATGATTTATCCTTCATTGACTGATACTGTCTCATATCATTCTCCGTCCAGAAACAAATCACAGGGACCTCCTATCATTTATACATCTAGGTGATTTAATCACAAATGATAAGAGTGCAATCTCCTTTGTCATATAGTTAATTTGTACAACAACACCGTGATCTGTACAAATAGTGACGCTATGGGTCATAATTGTCCAACAGGCTGGCCACCGACGTAAGCTTTAACCAGAAACGTATGGAGGGGGTCGGGTGGGGAGGATGGGATGCTTATGCCAATTCTGTAATTTCATGAAACTAAGACGTATATATAGATAGGTTTCTGGAATTTACATTCAGGCCCCCGAAAATTACATTCAGGCCCCTATCATGGAACTTTCAAGATATTTCATATTTTTAAAGCCCTTCTGATGTAAATTTCGAAGAGTGTTCAACATGAAAGTTGTTCGTCTTGGAAAAATTAGTCTGATAGTTCAAAAAGAAACTCAATTGGAGTTCATTTGCTATCTTTGTAGCTGAAAAAAAAAATTTACTCGTATAACGATAAAATCAAAAATCGGGTAATCGGTTCTCAAAATCAGGTATTTTCCAACGCGACGAAACTTCATTCGATCTATTTTCTAACACAAAAAATCCGATTTTTTATTACCGTCTCGTTCCAAAACCTTAACTTTAATTCGAAAATCTTGTGCCACTGTTCCGGAAAACTCGGGATATTACGTTCTTCCCTCCTTATAAAAATTTCATCCTCGAAATTTCTCTGTCCTTATTTCTGATCATTCGGAACCAATCATACGTACATCACCATCTTGTCCGTATTCAGAAGTCACCACACTTTACACCTTTTCAAAAGTTATGTATCTCACACTCCAATACAAACTATACTATTTCAAAACAAAACAAATTTAATCAAATATTTCATGCCAGAATTGTATCAAACTTGTCATATCAATCCATATTCATTCATAGGTACACACTCAAACCATTTCAAATTCATCCATCAACAGAAAAAGAAAGTCGAATACTGATTTTATACAGCCAATCACATACATCATCAGAAACGAAGAACATATCACATGTTTTTTACACATAATCAAATGCAGTTTCAAACCGGAACTCATTCATTTCACATCATGTCATTCTACATCATATATGTAAACGACATCAATACCAACTCTACATACGTACATATCCAATGACACATACAACATTACATGGATGACAACATAACAAACATAATCATCATAACACTCAAAAGATATGTGACTAACCATAAACTTGTATACGTACTCTTGTAACGAACATAATCTTTTATATCAACAAAGACAAATAATCCTACATGCTCTTATGATGTTGATAGTCTGAAATCTGTCAATCTTTGTCATTATTCAAAATAGAAAATGTAAAACGGGCTCTTTAAAAAATCATTTCAAAAATACATTTGAAAAACTCTTTTACTGTAAACAAAATAAGTTTCAAAATCCATTATCGTAAAACCATATCGAGCATCCAGCATAACTCAGTAGACGAAATATAAACAAGCGTCCAATGCCCGATGCGCGCATAGATCTGATAATGAATGAAATGATCCCTTGTCGACAGAGGGTCGGGTCGGCCCACTGTAGTTGGGCAAACCCCTATACAAGCATCACAGAGGGTCAAAAACATAAAATCATCAAGCACCGTGACGGAAACATATCATATCATATAATATCATAAACAATGCTGAAATGCATCAAAATCAATATGTAGTTATTTTGAAATCATTTTTCCCCCAAAAGATAAATATGTGTAAATCGAAAATAAATCTTTAATGCAAATTTTCAAAATACATATTGATCGTCCAACATTCAGTCGCGCACATAGACCGGACAGTATACGGACCATGTCGACAGGGTAGTAAGCTAGCCATTTTCTGATGGTCTGGACCCCATAACAAGCGCCCTAGGGGCCAATCTGGAAAGAAAAATATACAAGCACCACGGAGGGTCAAAACATAAAATCATCAAGCACCGTGGAGGAAATAGATTTTCGAGCGTCTCGACGGAAACAAATTTTACAATTTTAAAAATATCAAAATCATTTTCGAGCATCGAGTCGGAAACATAATATCAAGCACCCCTCCGGAAATATATCGATAAATCTCAAAACATGAAAACGTGAATCAAGTGTCGAGGCGGAAATATTTTTTTTATCCTTTATAATCAAAATCAAAACACCTTAAAACTTTCTTTCTTTCTTTCTTTTCAAAACACTTTTGTGCCAAAAATCAAATACCAAGTTTTTAAAACATGAGTCAAAATATCCGTTCACATTTCAGACTATCAACATCATAGAATTACTCGTACCTCAAAACACTTGGAATTCACATTACTTACTTATACATATACTTATACACACACACACACATATATATGTATATATATATATATATATATATATTCATAACATACAAACATCTACCGACAATCCAAATCATCCATATCAATCAAGGTCATATCACATTATAACATATACCATAAATTAATTAGCAAACATAAGACCTATATAGTCTATACGTAGCAGAAAAAAGTTAGGGTTGGTACTCTGAGCGCCAATTTCTCTTGTATTTTCTTACAAAAATTTGTATAAATATTTTATTATGAATAAAATAAATAGTTTCTATAATTTGAATTCTTTTATTATATGGTAAAGACGTAAATGACCATAGAATGATTAGTTATGATACTATTGCAAAAGCGTCGCAACTGACATTGAGTTGTATCGTAACAACATCATTCTTAAATAGTTACTGGTCAAGGTTTACATTACTTGGTCAGTTATGTAAACCCGCTGAGACTAGCACATGTCGTATACTAAATTCTTGGATTTCAATGGTTTCTCAATGAACCATGAGTCTTGGAGACTCGTAAAGAAATGTAGGTGTTTATATCGGATAAATATTGAACGATTCATCGATGATTCTTAATATATGGTACACCAATGTCAATAATAATCTTCTCGGGTCGAGTGAGCATGGTGGTCCTTCGACTTGAGATACCACTGTGGATGTATGAGGTATTTTCCACACTTTGATGGCAGTCACATCACTGATCTCTTTAGATCATACCTCTGTCTGTTCATTGGGTGTGGACTGATCCTCAGGACATCCTGTGTGTATTAATATAAGGATTCATCAGTTCTATGTACATAGCATAGGTATCCATTATGGAATTAGTAATCTGTTAAATCAATGGGCCCATGGTACATTGTAGAAGTGAGTTATAAGTGTTATTGAGAGATTGCTAATAGAATCATCGACGGTATTATACTTATAGAGATTTGATGTTTATATCTATATCTCTGTAATAATTCGGATACTTGTGACTGAGGGATTATATGTATACAATGACCTCGACGTGTATGATTCATCAAGTTTATCTGTGGTCGTCATAATTTACGGCAGGTTGATTATAGACACGAAATTGGATTTCGTGACGGATATGCCTGAATCTAGAGAGTCTCACTAATGAAATATACTCATAGAGCACTAGGGAAACTTTTATAAATAATATTGATTATTTATAAATCGTTTAACAGTTAAACGAAAGATACATGCTTAAAGGGTTATCCAGCCGTTATCTAATTATTGTGTATTTAGATTAATACTTTATTTTATTAAATACACATTAATTATTTGTCAAATAAAGGATTTGACATATCTTCCAAATATATGTATTATGGAATATTTAAAGTAATGTGCTATATGTAATTAGATATTTGTATTTAGTAATTATTTAATTATTTAAATGTTAAATAATTAGGATAATTATATACATTTATCTTTATCATCATTATGCTTTTAAATTGAAAAATATGATTGGTGCACATGTATTTTACTTTAAGAAAATGGTAGACAAATTGAATTTGTCTTCTTTAAATTTTGATTTAAAAATTAGAAAATTCAAATTATCATTTTGCCCATGGAATTCGGCCAACCCTAGGTATAAAAGATATCATTTTTCATTTTATTCATATTATAAGCTAAGTTTCCAAAATATTACTAAAAGGAAGTTGAGAGAAAAAGGAAATGGAAAGGAAGAAGATTTGATGAAATCTAAAACTTTGTAAGGTTTTCCATTCTTTTTAACTAGAAAAATATTTATAGGGTTCCAAGCTATTACATATGATGTTTGGTTGTTTCTCTACTCTTTTAACTTTGTAATATGATGGTTGGAGACATGAATGAAAGATGTAAGCATGTATAGTAACAAAGAATGCTTATAAAGTGTTATTAAGCTTTATTTTAGTTATTAGATGCTTGGTTGCCATTCTAGAGTTATTAGGCCACTCAATGATGACCTAGAATTGTTCTTGAGTTGTTTCATGGTGGTGATACTTGTTTGGTGTTGTAGAGATTAGATTAAAGTGTTGGATTGAATTAATTTGGTGTAATTTGTTCAATTTGATAAATTTTTAAAATTAAGGTTTATACCCTTTCCAGATTTGGGAATTTTCATGTATGTGTTGTATAATGATGTATATATGATGTACATTTAATTTGGTGTTGATTGGATTTGATGTTGACTTGTTTTGAACAAGATTGGACCAAATTGATCAAAATTGAAACTTGGTGGGCTTCACGACAATTTGTAGGAAATATGTGATTTTCAGTTGTAATTGTGTTTTGATGTGTGTGACATGTTTAAAATCATTTTGGTACTGATTTGGAATCACTCAAAATTGTATATGACAATTTAGGGAGTAAAATGATCAAAATGCAAAGTTTAGGGGATTTTCGGCAATATTGAAAAATTCTGAACTTTTGGGTTAAAAATCTGTTTTGTTGAGCATTGAGTTATTAAAATAAATTAATTTATTTTAATTACCCAATAAAAATAAAAGAAATCAAAAAATTTGATTTTCCGGCATTCCGCTGTGTTACCATTACTTCTTGCCTAAAACCCCAACAGAAAATGGTATCAGAGCTAGTCTAATTCTAGGCCCATGATATGATTTGCCCTTAAAATTCAATGTTTAATCTATTCTTTGCTTTATACATGCATGTGTTATTTAATTTGATTGAATATTGTGTATAACATCTATCGCGAAAAATCCATAATTAATAAGGTTTAAAAGTAATATGTTTTGGATGCATGTTTCTTGGTCCGTCTTGTCAATACGGTTTATGGATATTTGTTCTATGACTGCATCTGAGAACATGCCAAAGTAGTGAGGGTGTAGCCGATAGAAATTTATCTATACCGGATGTATATGCGATACTAGGTAAATTTAAGTGAAAGCGGAAATTCTGAACGTGCCAAAACTGTCAGAACTACGCAAGTATCTTGAATTTATCATTGACAAGTTTAACCTTGGTACTCCTCATTGTGAACGTGCCAAAGCTGTCACAACGAGAAATGACCAGGATCGGATGTCAGGAGTCACTAGTGAGTGATTGACAATGAGTTGTCTACCTAATGAATATACGTAGGTGAGAACGTGCCAAAGCTGTGAGCTGAAATATATTCATGGGATCCACATTTCACTATTGTATTTAATTTGATTAATTGTTTGTTTTCATTCTGTTTGGGGATTACAGTATTGCATGTCACAGTGGGAGAGACATTTTTAGATTAAAAATCCATGATCTATTTATGCTTTGTTTATTTTATATTATATGAAACTGTTTTGTCTGCAAACCATTTTTCGCTATCTATATGATAGATTTGCGATGGTGACACCTACTACTAATCCTTTTGCTCGTATACTTGATACGAACAAGCTTAAAGGCGTCGAAAACTTTGCATATTGGGACTTGGATCTAAGGATTGTCCTTGGGTCTGAGAAATTAGAATATGTGTTAGAAGGTCCGTTGCCACTTGCCATATCAGATGATGCATTACAAGTGGAACATGAGACACTCCAAAGGTGGAGAGATGATGATAGAAGGGTCAAATCATACATTCTCAGTTCCTTGGCACCGAAGCTTAAAAGGCAATACTTTGGTTTGCCTGACACCTATACTATGATGATACGACTTCGGGAGTCCTTTATGAACCAAGAATGGGTTTCGATTTCCTAAAATTGTGATGGAATTGTTCCATTCAAAACTTGAGGAGTGACAGGTTGTGAGCCCTCATGTGCTGCATCTGATTGATCTGTTTGAACAGTTGAGGTGTTTTAACTTCCATCTGAATGATACTTTGGGACGAAGTGTCATACTTGGATCACTTTCGGCATCATATCACCAATTTGTGATGTATTTCAATATGAATGGGATTAACTGTTCTTATCAAAAGTTGCATAAAATGCTACAAACTGTGGATGAGGATTTGAGGAAGAGAGTTCTGACTCACCCTCCTAAACCCACTACTTTTCTTGCTTCCTCCCAATCTAAACAGAAAGGGAAAAAGAAGAAAGGAAAGAAAAAGAAGGGTTTGAATGTTCCACCACAGGGTAAGATAGCTAAACCCAAGAGAGCTGCCGAAGATAAATGCCACCACTGCAGCCAAATTGGCCATTGGAAGAGGAACTGTCTTGATTACCTGGCCCAAATCAGAAAGGAGAGAGCATCTACTTCAGATATATTTATTTTTCCTATTATTGATATCTCTATATCTTGTGAAGCTATGACATCTAGTTGGATTGTAGATTCTGCTTGTCCTGTTCACATTTGTAATTCGTTACAGGTGTTGAAGGAAAATAGAAAGCTAAAGCTCAGAGAGATGCAATTGCGTTTTGGGAGTGGTGACTCTATGGATGTGGTTGTAGTGGGAGTATGCGAGATCCTCTTATCTAGTAGGAGTCTTTTGTTGCACGACTGCTATTTTGTTCCGGGATGTGTAGCGAATATTATATGACTTTTTGTATTAGATACATAAGGATATCGTGTAAATATTAAGAACTGTTCCTTATATTTATATGATAGAAATAATGTTCAGATCCTTGAGTGTCCAAATGAGCACGGTCATTACATATTACATATTTCTCGAGATATTTTGAATACTGGGATTAATAAACTTAAATTATCTAAAATAAATAATACTGAACTCTGGCATATAAGGCTAGGTCATATAGGCGTTAGACGCTTAACCCAGTTGGTTAGAAATTGTTTGATTCAGGATCTCACCATCAAACCTTATCCAACTTGTGAATCTTGTATTCATGGTAAAATGACCAAAGCCCATTTTCAGGTGTAGAACACCGAGCCACTAATTTATTGGAACTCATACATTCTGATGTATGTGGTCCCATGAGTCAGACTGCTCACAGTGGTTTTTCTTACT
The DNA here is from genome assembly GCA_019454045.1 of Zanthoxylum bungeanum. Classification (NCBI taxonomy): domain Eukaryota; kingdom Viridiplantae; phylum Streptophyta; class Magnoliopsida; order Sapindales; family Rutaceae; genus Zanthoxylum; species Zanthoxylum bungeanum. The sequence goes on along the minus strand of SKCR01046110.1, from coordinate 9,229 downwards.
TTGTTACATTTACCGATGATATGTCACGGTATGATTATGTTTATTTGATGAGACATAAATCAAAAACCTTTGAAAAGTTCAAATAATTCCATAATGAAGTAGAAAAAGAAACTGGTAAATATATTAAATGTCTTCGATCTGATCGAGGCGGTGAATATATGAGTCGCGAGTTCATTGATTATTTGAAGGAGAATGAGATTCTCGCTCAATATACTCCTCCGACTACTCCACAACACAATGGAATATCCGAAATGAGAAATCAGACTTTATTGTATATAGTCCGATTTATGTTGAGTTTTACAGATTTTCCTTATTATTTATGGGATATCCTCTCTTAACTACTGCTCATCTTTTGAGTAAGATTCCTTCTAAGGTTGTTCCTACAACTCCATATGAATATGGACTGGTAGGAAACCAAATCTTAATTATGTTAAGGTTTGGAGTTGTCCTGCCTATGCCTGGACGCCACAGCAAAACAAACTTTTTCCACGTGGGCAAAAGTTTAGGTTTGTTGGATATCCTTCAAATTCGAAAGGATATTTGTTCTATGATACTGAGCATCGAAATGTATTCGTAGCTCGCTTCACAAAATTTCTAGAAATAGAATTTTTATCAGAAGGAGGTAATCATAGATGGGTTGAACTTGATGAAGTTCAATCTGGTACTAACGAACCTATAGAGGAACCTGAGATGATGAACCTTCTTCACACACATATCGTAGGTCTGAAAGGGTATCAAGACCTCATGAACGCTTGTATTTGATATAAGAAAAGAGTTTTGATGTTCTCTTAATTGAAGAGACAGATTATTATACCTATAAAGAAGTGATGTTGGACATCGACTCCGTGAAATAGCAAGAGGCCATGAAATCAAAATTAGACTCTATACATTATAATCAAGTTTGGGACTTGGTTCCACTTCCTGAAGGAATTGTTCCTATTGGTTGTAAATGGGTTTATAAGAGGAAGCGATGGCCTAATGGAAAGGTTGAAACCTTTAAGTCTCGACTGGTAGCTAAAGGTTACACGCAGTGACCTGAAGTCGACTACGATGAAACTTTTTCACCAGTTACGATGCTAAAGTTTATTAGGATTTTGTTGTCCATTGCTGCTTATCATGATTACGAGATCGGGCAAATGGATGACAAAAAGGCTTTTCTGAATGGATTTCTTGATGAAGAAATCTATATGGAACAGCCGAAGGGTTTTGTATCCAGCGAGAACTCGGGCATTGTGTGTAAGCTTAAGAAGTCAATTTATGGACTTTAACAAGCTTTACGGAGTTGGAATCTACGATTTGATGAGATAATCAGATTATCTGGTTTTCTTAAGAATTCACAAGAATCCTGTGTGTATAAGAACGTCAGTGGGAGTATGGTGGTATTCTTAATTCTCTATACTAATGACATCCTGATCATTGGGAATGACAACGGGATGATGCAAGGCATCAAAGCTTACCTCTGTAAGAATTTATCCATGAAAGACCTGGGAGAAACTTCTTTTATCTTAGGGATTAAGCTCTATAGAGATAGAGAAATGAAGCTTATTAGGTTATCTCAGTCAATATACATAGATAAGGTCTTAGAATGGTACAATTTTGGTAACTATAAGACAGTAAATATACCGTTCAAACATGGCATTCAACTTTCGAAGAGGATTTGTCCGCAAACAGAAGATGGAAAGATTAGAATATCTAATCAACCTTATACTTCGTGTTTGGATAGCATCATGCATGTCATGTTATGTACTAGGCCTGATATTAACTACGCGGTTAGTGTAACCCGTAGATATCAGTCCAATCCAGGTAATGACCATTGGATGGCCGTTAAACATATCCTAAAATATCTTAAAGGTACTAAGGATAAGTTTCTGATTTATGGAGGAAATGAACTACAGGTTAATGAGTATATGGATTCAGATTTTCAATCTGACCCTGATGATAGAAAGTTTACATCAGGATTCGTGTTTACCCTTAACGGACGTGCAGTTACTTGGAAGAGTTCCAAGCAGGGGACTACAACTGATTCCACCACTGAGGTGGAATATATTAAGGCTTCGGAAGCTGCCAAAAGAAGCTGTTTGGGTTAGAAATTTATCACAGAATTGGAAGTTGTCCCAAATATCGAGAATCCGATTTTTTAATAGTGTGATAATAATAGAGCCTTTGCGCAAGCAAATGAACCAAAGGCACATAAAAAATCGAAGCATGTGGAATGAAAGTATCACATCATTCGAGAGATAATGTTGCAGATCCACTAACCAAAGCCATTCCTCCTAAGTTATTTGATAAACATATGGAGTCGATGGGTATGAGATACAATCGATATTGGCACTAGAGCAAGTGAGAGATTTTGTTAGGGTTGGTGCTCTGAGTGCCAATTTTTATTGTATTTCCTTGCAAATAATTGTATAAATATTTTATTATGAATAAAATAAACAGTTTCTATAATATGAATTCTTTTATTATATGGTAAAGACGTAAATGACTATAGAATGATTGGTTATGATACTGTTGCAAAAGCGTCGCAAGTGACATTAAGTTGTATCAGAACAACACCATTCTTGAATAGTTCCTGATCAAGGTTTATATTAATTGGTTAGTTAAGTAAACTCGCTGAGACATGTACATGTCGTATACTAGAATCTTGGATTCCAATGGTTTCTCAATGAACCATGAGTCTTGGAGACTCATATAGACATGTAGGTGTTTATATCGGATAAATATTGAACGACTCACTGAAGATTCTTAATAGATGGTACACCAATATCAATAAGAATCTTCTCGGGTCGAGTGAGTATAGTGGTCCTTCGACTTGAGATACCACTGTGGATGTATGAGGTATCCTCCACACTTTGATGGCAGTCACGTCATCGATCTATTTAGATCAGACCTCCGTCTGTTCGTTGGGTATGGACTAAGGGTGGCAAAAAAGCCCGGGCTTGGCCCGCCCGGGGTGAAAAAATCCAGGGCTTAAAATAAATAATTATATATTTATATTTATATAATAAATTTTTATATTTATAATTTTTTATATTAAAAAAATCGAGCTCAGGCCAAGCCCGGCCCGTTGCCATCCTTAGTGTGGACTGATCCTCAGGACATCCTATGTGTATCAAGATAATGATCCGTCATTTCTGTGTATAAAGCATAGATATCCATTATGGATTTAGCAATCTGTTAAATCCATGGGCCCGTGGTATACTGTAGAAGTGAGTTCTAAGTGTTATTGAAATATTGCTAATAGAATCGTCGACGGTACTATACCTATAGAGATTTGACGTTTATAACTATGATTCTGGAATAATCCGGATACTTGTGACGGAGGAATTATACGTATGCAGTGACCTCGACCTGTATGATTCAGCGAGTTTATTTATGGTCGTCGTAATTTACGGATGGGTAGATTATGGACACGAAATTGGATTTCGTGACGGATATGCTTGAATCTATAGAGTCTCACTAATGAAATATACTCGTAGAGCACTGAGGCAACTTTTATAAATAATATTGATTATTATAAATCGTTTAACGGTTAAACGAAAGATAAATTCTTAAAGGATTATCCGGCCGTTTTCTAATTAGTGTGTATTTAGATTAAATACTTGATTTTATTAAATACACATTAGTTATTTGTCAAATAAAGGATTTGACATATGTTCCAAATATATATATTATGGAATATTTAAAGTAAATGTGATACATGTAATTAGATATTTGTATTTAGTAATTATTTATTTATTTAAATGTTAAATAATTAGGATAATTATATACATTTATCTTTATCATCATTATGCTTTTAAATGGAAAAATACGATTGGTGCACATGTATTTTACTTTAAGAAAATGGTAGCCAAATTGAATTTGTCTTCTTTAAATTTTGATTTAAAAATTAGAAAATTCAAATTACCATTTTGCCCATGGAATTCGACCAACCCTAAGTATAAAAGATATCATTTTTCATTTGCTTCATTTGATTAGCTAAGTTTCCAAAAATATTACTAAAAGGAAGTTGAGAGAAAAATATTTATAGGGTTCCAAGCTATTACATATGATGTTTGGTTGTTTCTATACTCCTTTAACTTTGTAATATGATGGTCGGAAACATGAATGAAATATGTAAGCATGTTTGTTAACAAAGAATGCTTATAAAGTGTTATTAAGCATTGAATTGAGTTATTTCATGGTGGTGAGACTTGTTTGGTGTTGTAGAGATTAGATTAAAGTGTTGGATTGAATTAATTTGGTGTAATTTGTTCAATTTGATGAATTTTTAAATTAAGGGTTTATACCCTTTCCAAATTTAGGGCTTTTCATGTATGTGTTGTATAATGATGTATATATGATGTACATTTAATTTGGTGTTGATTGGTTTTGATGTTGAATTGTTTTGGACAAGATTGGACCAAATTGATCAAAATTGAAACTTGGTGGGCTTCACGAAAATTTGTAGAAAATATGTGATTTTCGGTTGTAATTGTGTTTTGATGTGTATGACATGTTTAAAATCATTTTGATACTGATTTGGAATCATTCAAAATTGTATATGACAATTTAGGGACTAAAATGATCAAAATGTAAAGTTTATGGGCTTTTCGACAATATTGAAAATTTCTAAATTTTGCGGTAAAAATCTGTTTTGATGAGTATTGAGTGATTAAAATAAATTAGTTTATTTTAATTACCCAAGAAAGATAAAAGAAATCAGAAAATTTAATTTTCCGGTATTCTGATGCGTTACCCGTACTATTGCCTACAACCCCAACAAAAACTTACTAAGACGATCAGATTCCCTGTAGCTGCAGTCACCGACAACTAAACCTTTACTCTGATACCACAACTCTAACACCCTGCCAGAGGCAGGATGCTACTGGAAAGAGACAGGATTTACCTATCTCCATAAGCCTCTAAATTTATCGAAAATTCGACATGATGTATTCTAAAAATGGACAACATGGATCTCAGTCTAGCACCAAACGAACCTAAAATGAACATCACATATTGAAATGGACCCCAGGTTCACACCGACACATCAAAATCATGCCTAAGGGCTCCATACCCATATTATCTATCAACACTGAAGGGCTCTGTGTGTTGGGTTTCGATTAGGTCCCAATGATCAAATCAAGCAATGAAACATATATGTATGAATACTCGTAAAAGCATGGCGGAATCATTCTTACAAAGATCGGCTTTTGCGACGCGAGGAACATCAAAATCCTCAAGCTTTTCCCTCCAAGGTTCTCGGCAGTGGGCAGATTTTGTCCTCCAAAATTTTCGGTCATCTTGGTCCTCCAAGCTCCAAGCTTTGTGTTGTGATTCCAAGCTCACAAGTCGGTTTCCATATCACTTTTGCAAGACCCCGAATGTGTGCTAACACTTGGTAATTTTTGCCACAAAAATCACCTTCTTCCTTCTCATTGCTCACGGTTTTTGCAGTAAAAAGGAGAAGAAAAATGGGCTAAGCCGAGAGAGAGAGGAAAGTGAATGGAGAGTGTGTGTTGGTTTTGTGGATTGTGTATCTAATACACTAAAATCAAAAGTCAAACACCAAAAATCAAATAAATGGTAAATAGCTTTTAATTCATCCAACCACCACCATCAATCACTCATGAAAAGTTGTCAAATCAGTCAAAGTGACTAGACATCACATCAATCAAAGTGACTAATGATTTGACGCTTGATGTGACTTGTGGGCCGCACTTTAATTCGCAATGCGAGTGCGCCCGTAAACATTCCCGGGCTCGGGTTCGCTAATTCCAAATTAACGAATTTTCCGTTGCGACGTAATTAAATAATTATGCTTAGCAAAATCACTATTCATGTCGCTAACGAATTAATTCTAAATTAACTCGTTCGCCCGAATTAAAATCTAATTTCAATTCCGCGTCAAAATCCAATTTCGTATAATATATCGAATATATTATTTTCTCGATTAATTCCAAATTAATCGTTCTCTCTCTTTAAATAATATTTTATCCCAGATAAAATATCTCCGTAATTAATCCCAGATTAATTTTATCTCTCTCATTAATTAATCCCAGATTAATAAAGTGTGAGTCATACGTCATCGGTGAATCTTCGGGAAGCGACCCATGAGATCCCCGGATATGTTGGCAGTAAATCCGGTCGTCGGACTATCCGAACACGTACGTACCTAGTACTACATTTTTACCGATTTACAAGACATGGTTGGCTTCTAGCAAAGCATCATGCCTACCCAATTCTCCAGAAATATTCTTACTGGAATATGTGATCTATATCAGGCGTAGTATACATAGTATTGCATATTTTTATCCAGTATCGGATGTCACGTGCTAGGCTTGGGGCTGGAATTGTGTCTGCCCCGTACGAAGGACATATCAGATCTCTGGTAACTAGTCTCTATAATCGGATAATCATGACCTAGTCATATTATCCCGATGACTGTAGTACATAAGAGAACCAGTTTTGTATCCTACGTGATCATCATCTCTATTATGACTGGAGTGATACTTCCATCTCGACATCACACCCAATACACTACGATTCTCAATATACCCAGAAGAGGCGTACACAGAACCTGTTAAAGCCCTGGACGACCTAAACCAAAACGTTTTGATTGTCGCAAGTATTAGCGGTGCAAGTCTCAAGTTAAGACCAAATACACCTACCCTGATTCGGACTTCCATAGACACATAGTCATACTACCAATGGAATTCCAAGGGGTCTATCTAGAGCGGAGCTGTTTTACGTACCATCGGTAGAACACAACCTCTTACTACACTTGCATGAGTATCCTATACCCAAATATATGAGAACTATGCCGTTATGCTCCCACAACGCGCACAAGTGTAATACTAGTCTATTCCGCATTATCGATGTTCAATCTCGATAATACTACGACTAGGGATATTTAATGATTAAAACTTTATGGATTGATACCGTCTCATATCTTATCAATCTGGAACTAATCACATGGACCTTCTATCATTTATACATCTTGGTAATCTAATTACAAATGATAGAAGAGCAATTTCCTTTGTCACATAGTTAATTTGTACAACAACACCATGATCTGTACAAATAGTGATGCTATGGGCCATAACTGTCCAACACAGTGCCCACAACATCATCAACATCATCATTATCATCATCAACCAAAACATTTATTTAATATATATACAAACCACGTGATCAACACGACTAGCAAAACAATAACCAAAATATCCTAGACTTCTTAAACCTCTATAACATCTCCCATGACACTTGCGAGGGTGACTACTGCTCGTGTAATCTGCGTCTCGAGCATGACTTCCAAAGATGAAATGGTTGACCCATCTGGTAGCCAACCTGTAAAACTAGCAAACTGGTTTGGTGTGAGTTATAAAAACTCAGTAAGTAACCATGCTATAACTATAGACAAAATATATAAATCAATCACATTAGAAGTTCTTTTAAATCATTGTTTGTACCACAATTAATATAAGCCCAAAGCATCCCAAGAACGCCTTGTGTTCATGTCATGTTCGTCCCAGCGTTCGAACGAATATTTTTAGTGACCTCGCGTTTGAGTGGCTTTTGTTACTACGTTCTAACGTAATTTGCGAAACATTGCATGTTTATCACGCGTTCAACTAGCATTAAAACGCCTCTCAATATTTTTCTTAAACTAAAAGCGTTTTGAAGCTTTTTCAGGGCTTGTATGTGTGAATCATGCAGAAAACGGATTTTACAACACAAATATAATAAGTTCTTAAGATTATTAAGTGAGATGTCTATTGTTTAGTAGATCATGCATAATTTTACATACAAATTAATGAATTAAAAAATATCATACATGCATAAAAAAAACAAAAGTAGTTTAGATAAACCTGAAAATTCCAAGTGAAGTGTAGGAGAAAAGGAAATCAAAACCAAGTCGAGTTTCACTCTTTCCTTAAGAACTTATTAACCTCATCTTGGTGCACTACGGATTTGTGGCTAACGTTTTCCTAGGATTTTTAGTGGCTTCTTGATTAAATGCCACTCTTTGGATCAAGAACCATGAACCAGGAAATTGTGGAAATTCTCTCTTTAAGTAAACTTTAGACTCTATATATTTTGACCTATTTCTCTATATCTTTTCACCAACACAATTGGGTCTATATATATAGAGGATGGGTGCCATTGAAGAGGCATATTGTAGACATTATATTTTTATACATAGTCCGATGATAAGTCTTTTACGGGGACACCTTTTGAAAATTGGGAAATTATAAGGATGAGTACCATAAAGGAAAGAAACTCTAATGAACATAGCCAAAAACCAATCGGACATCACCTATGTCCGGCCGACCTTCTCTCTAACCAGAACATACAGCCGGATATGACTTGAAAACCCTACATCCGGTCGGAAATGACATACTTGTCAGTAAACGAGTAGATTATCAATTACTGAAATTAATGGATCTGATTGTGTCCGGTCGGACATAAAATTCAAATCTAATAGTCGGTCAGGCATGTATCGAGTTGTCAGTGTTGGGATATATGCCCTAGAGCTTCATGTAATGTAAACGATTTTATAAGTTATGAAATAAAATGATGCATTATTCATTTATCAAAATGTTTGTTTAAATATCGCATATTGTAAATTATCTTGATTATCCTAGATTACTGTTGTGCCTTCAGACTTAGTATATGAGTGTCATACACAAGAGGATTTAAGTCTGAAGTTAGTAATCTAAAATATCCATAGAGAGCAAACAAAGCGGGTACTTTGTTTATTGTTTATCTATAGATGCGGTCCATTCTATATTTGTATGGCGACCTTGATCCGGGATCGTCCATGTGGAGACATGAGAATGGAGACACTTTGTATGATGTGTTCATATAGGACTGGACCCAGAGAGAAATGACTTTCTTATAATATCTGTTAAATAAAGAAATTCATTTCGATCTACTAGATGGTTATATATGGATTGATCTTAATCCTGTGTGTACTATGAACTCCTGCATTGCAGGCTATGTCCTTTGATTTAAAAAGGTGAGGTTGGTGTAGTAGTCCCGATCAATAGCTATGCACTTTGGGGACATGGTTTGGTGTGTAGCTGAGGACGTTTTACATAGACCTGGAGTTCACTCCTTCTTGCGAGAAGTAGAAGAGTGTCTTCCTTAAGGGTTTATTCCGTACTTGAATGGTTAGAGCGCTCGAGTATTTCTATTATGAATAGAAAGATTAAAATTCATAATGGTTATGAATAGACCGTTCATT